>KZ808133.1:157340-196822 GCA_000696205.2 Oncopeltus fasciatus | reverse complement strand
AGAAAATTTTATTATTTATAGTATATACAGAAAAAATCTAAATGAAGAAATTAAAAGAAAAAGAACAATAGTGACATATTTATAGTATTAAAATTTAAAATTCCACTATTTCTTGTTTCTCTTTACTATTCCTACGCTATACCATGATAGGTTACCGCCCCTTAATTCACCTCACCCTCCCTTCGCCATGCCATAATAGGTTTACACCCCTTATTACTCTTCACCCTTCCTTCACTACCCATTACATAAGTCCTTCCCTCTTTGGTTTTAGAATATTTCTGATGGCCCATACCTTCTCTTGTAATTATCAAGAAAACACAACACCTTACGACCAAAGTCAAATGTATCTTCGTTTTATACTTATATTACTATAAAAAAAATGTTCATGTCTATAATAAATGGACAATATGCAACATAATTATATTTATATCATTATTTCTGTTATTGTTTTATTGTATTAATTTAAGTGATAATTATGTCGTTATTTTTTTCCTTCTAGAAAAAACTATGTCTCCACCTCTCGCTGAAGAGAGAAATTGTTGTTAATACTTTCGGCTTGCCTTTGGATTTCTCTGTACTGTTTTCAGTAAGTGAACAACTTTCACTTCTACATAAGGTGTTTATTTATTCACTCTGCGTATTTTCACAGGATATTAATATCATAATTTAAATGCATTTTATAAATAATAATATAAATTTAAACATCAGTAACTATGTTTAATATTTCCGGGAGTAAGAGAACTTCAATGTTCAATTTGATACACTCCTCTCCCATAAAAAAAATGTTTTCTTGTGTGCATACGTATAAAATTTGGTAATCTAATATTTTTTAGTTTAGGAGCTATAATTTTTACAGACTGAAAACATGTGCATACTATTAGACGAGCATAAAGTAAGCATTGCTTCAAAAATGATATTTTCTTTACTAAATCGGACCTAAATAATTTGTCAAAAACTGTATATATAATTCAATCAGAAAAGAACATTTTATTTTCAATTCAATCAGCATGCAAAAAAATAAAAGCGATAGATTCTAAGTGAAAAATACCCTTCCATTTCAGATTACAAAGATAATATGAATGAAGGAAATTTCACCATGAGTCCTAGCGCCTTCAGAAATACTGAAAGAACATACAGCGATACTTTTAAGTTCTGCGGGTTGCATACACTCAAGGGGGTAAAAGGAAATCTTACTTTAGCTGAATGTGTCACGATATTGGAATTTGAAGGGGAAAAGTTTTGTCGAAGGACATAGCAGCATTTCAAGTAACAAATTCATTTCATGTTGCAACCTTTGCAAGTTTTATAGATCTTGAGCGACGGATTTTTTTTCATTTCGTTAAAATACGTTACTGATTTTTTTATTTCTTATACGATAAAAAAAAAAATTTACAGCTGTCCATTTTCAGAATGCTTTGTAATTTTTTTTTTATTGGGATTTTTACAAAACTAATTTAAGTAATTAAGAAATTAAATAAAACTTAGATTCGAATATAGTAATTTTGTTATATTTATAGATGAATATAATTTCATTGCTTCTTGTTTAATTTATTAATATAAAATAAATATAAAATTTGGAATTGAAAATCAAAATAATAAGTTTTTTCAGAAAAAAGAATTTGAGGTTTTGAGGAAATATAATCTCAAATAAGCCTTAAATTCGAAATAGTTCAGCTATCCTCCGAAGGCATTAAACTCCCTGGTAAAAGTGTTAAATTTAGTATCTGTAACAAAAATAACTTTTAATTGTAAGAATTTACACTATTCTACTAAATAATCTATTAGTCGTATTGTTGTATTTGTATACAATTTTTGGTTGGTGGAATTAGGATACAATTTGTATTTTTTTGTATTGGCATTACATTTTTTTTTTTTACTATTCTTTAACATCATTTAATTAAGTAAAAAGGAAATCTTCATTTTTTTTTTCCTTTTTAAACCTCACTTTTAAATTCAGTGTGGATCATAGAGGGAGGCGCATCTACAGGTAGATAACATATCTTAAACTCTTATAGTACTTAAGTAGGTAATAATTCTAGTACCTTAGTAGGTAAGTTTTCTCTCGATAAAAGCTTTCCCAGTATAGGACAATAAACAAGTGTCTGGCTTGGGTACGCATACCCTGAACCAGAGCCTCAGAATTAACTGAAATGTAAGATTCAAATACAGTAATTTCCATTGAGAAAATCAGTATTTCTAAGACATTACTATAATTTATATTTATGACCTATTTAAGTGGCTATATAATAATGAAATCATTCTACGAAATGTGGGAGTTTTGTAAACGCAAAATATAAAGATCATCTCCTCTTTGCTGTTAGTACTATGGAATAATGTACAAGAAATAAAAGTGTGATTTTTACAGATTTTTTTTCTTTTAATTTTTTATTAAATGTGAATATTTCTCCTCTACAGATGATCAGCGTTGCATTGTCTTATACGATCATACTACTCCAGTTTGGAAACTCTAAGTGGAAAATTCATGTTGTTGACGACAGGAACGGAACTTCCAAATGAAGATGCCCCTGGACGAACTCTTCACTCTGCAAACCAACAACAACAGCGAAGAAATTTGTTGATGAAATTCACTCCTCACTCTTAGCTTACAGTTTATTTCATATATAACTAACTTAAATATCTCAATTTTGAGTGAAATTTGATTTCCCCGTACATTCTCTCTTCCTAGTTGTACCTCCCGGGAGACGCTTAAGTTTACTTTGGCAGGCTAATGAGGCATTGGTAAGGCCTGTTGGTGCTCTATTCATCGGATGGACGGAAGCCTCGAGGTGGCAGGTCCACATCTTGGATCGGGTGCTTAATGGCCAACACCATCTCAAGATTATAGAATATGAAACAATAATAAGCCGGATTGATCAATTGGAAACGACCTTTGCTTTGAATAAACGGACTCTCATCGTATGCTGCAACGTTAGGGCACTCTATAAAAGTGGCAAACTGGAAACAGTTAAAAGAGGACAATGAGGTATAACATAGACGTCCTTGGAAGAGGAGCTGGTAGGGGAAGCGATTAGAAGAAGGCGGAACCATTCTCTACTCTGGTAAAGAGAAAGGGAAAACGCATGAGAGGTGTCGCTATAATGCTCTTTAAATAGGCAATAAAAGTGTTCGTAGATTGAATCCTGTTTCTCATCCTCTTTTCGAAGGAATAAATATGGCAAAATTTCACTCAAGAGTTAGAAAAATCACTGCCTCGGTGTTGGATGCACCTACAATAGTTTCTTTATAAATATTTTATTTGGTTTTGGTTTTTTATCCCACGTAAATTTTAAACAATTCATGAGAGGGAATAGAATAAAAAATCTAACTGCCCCAGCCAGGAACCTGGATCTCCTGCTATCCGGGCCGGTGCACTTGCCAATTGTGCTACCAACCTTCCTGGCTGGGACAGTTAGATTTTTTATTCTATTCCCTCTCATTAATTGTCTACAATAGTTTCTATTGAAGAGAAGATGGATCAATTCTATGAAGCGCTGAAACCATGTATTGTCTTTAAAAAAAGAGATATCAAAATCTTGATGGGAGATCTTAATCTTAGTGCTAGATTAGGACCCGAGAACAGAAGCAGAGAACACATTGAGGGAAAATACGGACTAGGAAAATGACTAATAATGGTGAAATATTTGTTGGGACGTCCCTCAATCATGATCTCCTGATATGAGGAAAGGTTTTCCCTCATAGGACTCACCATAAAATCACATGGGTCTTTCCTGATCTCGAAACAGAGAGCCAGATAGATTTGTTAACTTGTCATACACCGTAAAAGAACTCATCCGACAATTATTAAGAAAACATTATAATTTTTATTTTAATTTAAAAATTAAATATTGTTTGAACAATGGTCTTCAGTATGAATGAAGCAATTTCGAGAGCAGCCATTAACTGAGGATTGACATTGAACTGATGAGTAACATATCAGAGGACGTCAAGTGTATTGACCGGTTATCAACTCTCAACTTGGAGTGTTGGTTTAGGGACGAAACTCGATCTACGATAACAAGATCTCCGACTAACTCTGATTGTAAGAAAACAGGCAGCGTGATTATAGTTATGTTGACAGGGGTAGTAGTAAAATAATCAATTTACATTTGAGTTGGTCTGCTTAACTACGATAAGTAGCAAAAACACAGCCTACATATCAAGTTCAAATAATTAAATAGAAATTAACATTAATACATAAATATAAACAAATCCTAAATGTTTCAAAACACATTATATAAAAACAAAAATATTATTTGTATTTATACCTACAATTAATAAGAATATAATATGCAAACAAAAATTTGAAAGTTGGTTTTGGTAAAGAACTTGGATGGAGGTTTCATGTATTCTATCTCTGATGAATGCTTGTTATAACAATACTCTCCACATCTTCTGTTACTCTCATGTATTTATGTTGATCTCATTTTAAAAAAACTTACATTTCAAGGTCGCCCAGTAGGCGCTAAACCAGTCATCGAAGTCTCTTTCGTCGAACTTATCCCGATACTTCTCTGCATAGAACCGACTGCGTTCAAAGAAATGTGTGGGGATCACGAATGTGCGATTTACTACAGTAATTCTTCAAAGTCAATATGTCAGGGTATCTTGGAGGTCCTTCTTCATCCACTGCATACACTACTAAACAGATAAAGTCATTCTCTTCTAGTAGCTCTCTAATGGCTCTCTAAAATTCAGCTTCCTTCGCCTTTGACTATTCTGAAGCAAATAACAGTTTCATATTTACCATAAATTTATAAAATATTATGCGATCTTTGAACTCTCAACGTTATACTAACTACTTAGCAGATTCCTATTCATATAAGCTTCTTTCTTTTAAAAACACAAACCAATTTTTTTCAGACTCTTACAATCTTATTCTAAGATCTTATCTAAAATGGTAAGATTCAAGTATAAAACGACTTATCTCATCTAAGGCCAGAGAATTTCGGACTGCCTCAGGGTAAATATTATTCCCTCTATTCTACATAATCTACAATTTGGAAATTCTTTCGTCAGATGATGTTTTGCCTACGTCAAGTCAAATATTACATATATTGACTGTTTCTAAACCAGATCCAACATTCGTTTAATGCACACTCCAATAACACATTCATAAGCTCAAAAAGTTCGTCAAGAAGGAGCTGCGTAAAATTAGCTAATTTCTCTGTATCGTAGCCGTTGATATTTGAATTTGAAATTTTAATTCCATATTTTCATCCCCTACACTTACGAAATAAAATTAATTCATAAAAATAGAACGCATTAATGATTTAAATTAAGTAATTTAAATATTGAAGAGAGCAATATTTCGCAATATTTTGTCACCCTTGGTCAGAAAGAAGTCAGTACACAAGACGAAGAGGCAAAAATGTCATGAACTAGAAAATTGGTACTGAACCACAAGCTGAGACAGAGCAGTTCTACTGAGCGATCAAAATATAGTAATGCGAAAAATTATCGACGCATAAACACAGTGACGAAAAAATACGGCCTCAATCTATCTGACTAATAGTGGATAAAAAGTCTGTCATGCAATAGCTCCGTAAACAAAGCGAATTCCTTGTCTCAAATTAGTTGTGGTTTTTAATCCCACGTTATTTTATACAATAAATGCAAGGAATAGAATTTAAAAAAAAAAATTTACTACCTCAGCTGGGACTCGAACCCGGATCTCCTGCTTCCCGGGTAAGTATGCTGGCCATTACACCACCGAGGCTAATGTCCAGGATACTTGCCCGGAAAGCACGAGATACGGGTTCGAGTCCCGGCTGAGGTAGTAAGATTTTTTTTTATTTTATTCCCTTGCATTTATTATTTATTTATTTATGCGACCCGCCCTCTAAATCAGGTCAGATGAGGCGAATATTATCGGAAGTCTGCAGATCAATGCCTCGAGTTCATATACAGAAAGCAGTAGATAACCACCATTCGAGAATGGAGATGTCTTGCGAGCCCTAGGTAGCGTCTTCCAAGACACAGTACATGCTGCCTAAGCGGAGTAATATACATTCTTAAGAACCATAATGAATACTTTTTTCCTTTCTCATTTTATATGTTATTACTTATAATTCCTGTGGATTTTTTTTTTTAATGCAATATTAAATAAAATGAAATTATATTGGTGAACATCTAAAGCTCTTAACATTTGATTTTTGCTTAAAAGATCTCTGGAAAAAAAACTTAATTCCCGTCAATATATGTTAAGAAAAAATACTTGCTTTACTGCCTTGACAATATTGTCTGGAGAAAGGGATTGTCACAAGTCATGTCACGTGCTCTTATTTCTCTTCAATAATAATTTTTAAAATCTAAATATGACTCCCAAATAACAGATTTTGAAATGACTTAGCAACTTTCTTTTTTAAGTTATCCATCTGCGAATTTCGGGTCTTTTATAATTTTTTTTTTTTTTTTGTTCTTTAATACTGTATATGTAAAACTGGGGGTCTTCTGCAATCCAAAAGAGAATAATAATATATAATTGCATTAAACTTATCTTTATTTATCGAATTAGGTTTCTATATTTAAAAATTGAGAGGTCTCGCTCTTCACTCGAAGCATTACATTTTCTTAAATCATTCTTTATAAGATTTTTAAATAATGAATAATTGCGGTATGTAATCCCACGCTAAATACATATCTACAAGAAATGCAAAGGGAGCCAGAAAAAACAATCTTACTACATCAGCCAGGAATCGAACCCGGGTCTCCTACTTTTACTTTTTATGATTATTATTATGCGTTCGTTATTAAAATGTTTGTTTTTTTCTATTAGATGATTTTAGTTGGGGTTCGGTCAAGGTAGATAAAAAAAAATACAAATTTAAAAAAAAGTATTTTCAAGAAATGCAGAGAGAGGCAGATAAAAAAATTTTACTACCACATCCGGGAATCGAACCCGGGTCTCCTACTTTTAAAAGTAAAGGAAAGTAGAAGAGCCGGGTTCGATTCTCGCCTGTGATAGGAAAAATTGTATCTGGCTTCCGCTNTTTTTTTTTAAAGATGCGAGTCTGATCCATGATAAAACAGATGTTCTGAAATTAATTCTTCGTAAAGAAAGCTGGAATGTGAACAGAGCCTAGTGCTCTCGAGCAAGTCAAATTGGAAAGTATCCAAGTAGCGGTTCAGGATAGCAGTCACAGTGACTCGAGTAGCAAGGACGAAACCATCTGATACTGCAGCCTTATTCCAGTCGAGATTCGAACCCATAGCTGTTTTTTTTTTTTTTTTTTTAGGGGGGTAGGTCTTGGAAGGAGCGCGCTAGATGGAGTGAGATCTAGTAATTAGTAGATCTCAAATGCGCTCAGCTCTTATCGAACATGTTTTTTTTTTTTTTTGTAAAGTTGACTTCGTGGTACCACCGTGAAGAGCTTGATTTATTTGTATGAAATCTCCTTAAAGAATGGAATATAATTTAGATAAATCGAAATTTTCTAACTTGTATAGTATATACAATTTTTAGAAAATGTTTTTTAAAGTAGATATTTAAAATCTTGAACGTTCCTCCACTGTCAGACAGTATAGCCTGCATTAGTATCATTATCTTCCACCATCATTGCCTTCTGCAGTTTGTAAAATCATATCATGCAATTGCTTTTAACCAATCCGATCCTTTATTGAAACGACTCCACGATATTTATATTATACTTATGGTATACTTATTATTTCTATCAAATAGTGTATTGCAATATCAATTTTCAATAGGAATGGGATAGGATTTCTTAGTGGGGGGATGTACCTATGAAAAAGAGTCGCAAAATGTTTTTCTTCTCAACAAATCAGTCAATGGTATTACTTCATTATTGAATGACAATATTTAAATTTATTTGTTTTATTAAAATTCGTTAACGCTTGATTTATAATAATATTACTGGATTTAGGTGAGTGAAATTCTTCAGAGATGTAAGGTAGCGAAGTTGACGGTAATTAGGGTTATCAAATAATTAACAATACTTCGCACTTTTTGTAGATTTCTCTCTAATTGCTGAACGCTTTCAGAATCAATGATTCCATCCTCGGAGCTCAGTCACTTTATAACGAGTGCTCCTGCCTTGGCAACTGAGGAGTCCACCTAGAGCTAACAAGGCAGGAATACTCATTAAAAGGTGAAAGCTCCGAGGATGAAATCATTGATTCTGAAAGCGCTCAGCAAGTAAAAGATAATAATAAAAAAATTTTAAAAGTGCAAAGAAAGAATTGGTTTTATTTAAAAACACTATTTTTTTTTTTTGTTTTGTTGTGAAAGAGCTGTTTGTAAATAATTTGTTAATTTGATGTATGCAGAATTGTATTGTAATAAACGTTTTGTCATTTGGCCATAGGTGTACACCTTCATTCAAATAAATATGAATTTAAAAAAAATTAGTTTCTCAAAATTAAAGAAAATAACCTATTATAAAAAAATCATTATTAGTTAAGGGAAGAAAAGTAAAAAAAAAAAAACTATGAAATGACTCCACCACCCATACTAAACTCCTATTAATCAAAATATTTTTGCAGAGGTAAATTAATAAGAAAAGTGATTCGTACCAGACTTATATATTTTAGTGGTTTATAATAATATTCAATAATGGTTTCGAGTTTTAATAAAAATAATCGTTTTGATGCTACTGAATTTTATATGGCATTGTATGAACATTTGTAATACATGTTTTATCTTATCTATCACTTTCTTGCGTTATCAGTCATTAAGGAAAAATACTTCACATATGGGTAGACTATAATCAAACATAAAAATCAGCAAGAAAACAGTCATTTCCGCATTCAAGAATTTAACTTATGAAAAATGAATTTTACAAATTAAAAATATATTATTAATTTCTGAAATTTAAATTCTTATTAAGTATAGTTTAGAAAGTTGAAATGTTTTAAGCTTTCAAGGATATTTCCTTTCATCTTTCATCAGTATTGTGTAATTTCTTTCGCGAGTAAATAAGAAAAAGTCATGTAAAATACGTTTATATTTTGGATTCGTAAGCATGAATGTTTACCTCTCTACTTAAATCGAATAAAATATCTCGATAGAATGAGTGTTGTTTGTAGAAGATTGACATGTAACAGTCCCCCCCTCCCCAGGACAGTAGTGTAGGTTACACTCTTCACGTGATGGGTCCCAACTGTCTCTCTACTGTTTTGGAACAAAACCAGTTCCCTACTCTTTATAGCAAGTGATATCCACCTTAAGATCAGAAGATCTACCCTCGACAGTGATGATTGCACAAGTTATTACCCCTGCACTCGTTCTACAACCTGGTGTCAACTTAGAAGAAATTGTAGAAAGTTACATGGTTCAATTGACACATTTGACACTTCAGTTTGGTTGAGCTACTTGTAATAATAATTTCACAATCGAATATTTCCCTACATCTCTCTCAGGTCAGACTTGTATTAAATACTAAAATTCTATCCTTGGCTAAAGGATAAAATAACAGAAATCATTTGTTGGTAGGAAGAAATATACGTTTTATTTTTGTTTAGTGATTTAATAATTTTCATGTAATGAGTTTTTGCAAATTTATCACTAAATTTTTATAATACTCGTGTTTTCAATATTTGACTGTATATTGCCAAGTATAGTGTAAACAGCATCAGTGCAAACATGCATGAATTATTTACTCAAGTTCTTAGTAAAAAGGATTTGTCCAAGGTAATTGCAATTCTTCTCTCTTCATAATTGTGTATTAAATTGTTTTAAGTTGCTTTGTTTTAACACATTCTCTTCTTCTAGGCTGGAGATTTATTTTCAGTTGCAGACCAGGCAATTGTTCATGATTTAACAGAGGTTGTTAATAAAATTGCTGAAATAATCAGCCTTCCTGATTATATAAATAATGACAATGACCAGAGTGTTGTAGAAATATGTATCACCAGAGTCACATCATGTATCAGGTGTGTATTCTACTGAAGAAAAGTCAGTCATAGTTTTCTTGTTTCTATATTTCTATATAAGTTTTGAGGTTATATCCTATTTGTGATAAGTTTGTTTAGGTAATCACTTGTCTTGTTATCTGTATTGTAGATTTTCCTTGGTCTACTTTCTTTCAGAGATTATGACCATTAAAAAAAAAAGGCTAAAAAGAAACTAGAATGAATGAATCGCTTAAGTAATATATAATATTTTGATATTCTGTAACTGAATAATTACAAAATCAGTTAGAAATCTGGCTGTGCCTCAAGCCTGTGAAACCCTTAACACCTCTTACAACTTATAAGTGCTACATAATTCTATTCATACATGCAGATTATGATTTGTGAGTGTAACTGAGACACATTTTTCTTGTTTAGTAGCTATTTCTTTGAATTCTTCAAAATCAATCCCTGTATTTTGTTTCATTTCTTAAAAATAAATAATTATCTCTTCTTTGACATAATTCCTAATTGATGAAGTTTACTATTTCTATAATAATTATTGTGCATTTCATTCACTAACTAAAATGACATTTTAAAAAAGAGTGTCATAATGTTGTCGGANNNNAGCTCTAGTTGGCCTTTTAGAGTCCATTTATAGTTTTTAAAATATTTATTAATTTGATCTTTTGGCAAATTCTGAAGAATTTACGTAGCTTTTGTGACATTCTCTTGAAACAGTCTGAACAAAAATGTTAATTTTCTTGAATCCTACTAGTAGGCACAAATGTTTGATACTTAAATTTATATACATATGAAAATTTTCTTGAATTATTTAACTTAATTCATTGTTTTTGTGGAATTCTCATACATAGCATAACTATAATTTTTATTTCACTGAATGCTTGAGTCACTATTTTACTTTTATAGTTTCAGAAGACAATATATATTATAACCATAATGTAAATAAGCTGAATTTGTGTGTCTTAACTTTTAAAATGTGTAATTATTTTGAATTAAGTTAATTTTAAGTGAATGTAGTCATTAAGGTCATTGAATGAGTGTTTTTAGCATATTTACCAAAAGGAAATAAAGCTATTCATGTTGTTAGTGTGAAGTTGGTTTTGAAATTTTTTACAGATCTTAACTGATTCTAAAATCCTACTAAAAGTATGTTCCATTTTAATTTATATACATACATACAAACACACACTTACCATCAAAGGATACTACAAAAGTTGTACAGTGAAACATCACAGAATGACACATGGCTACTAGATGCTGCATATTCAGACATATTCATGCCTTCATAGTAGGCTCCAGCAACAGGTCTTAGGAAGTTGATCATTAGCAGTAGCAGATTAAAGTACATACTTAAGCATTGTATTAGCCTTGTGGAGTAAAGGCAGTTATGAGAAATAATTTGACTCATGGTTTAATCATTGATTAATACTTAGAAGAATTAAAACTTACATTGAATAATGATTGTCCACATAGTACAGTTAATATTATTTCCATTTGGAGGGCGCTGAAAAAGTAGGAAAGCTGTGAAGATTGATATAAAATGAAAACATTTCTTCTGTGAGTAAAATGCTTCGTGAAGACCAGTAAGTGACACAGGGGAGAACTTCATACACCAGCAGTTCATTCAAACCTGGGTTTTTTCTTTCTTTCTGTGCTTCTGTTTTAACGACCCAAAGAATTCCTAGTCTGCTCCTGGGGAATATCCAGCACTAATTGGATACCCTTCTTCATTGAGCGGGAAAATATCAGGTGGCCAGAATAGTTTGCTGATTTATTTTTATTTATTTATTTTGATTCTTGAATATAATCTTAACTGATTGTCAAAATAAATACCAAAGAAAAATTTAGTCCCACAACAGGCCATTTAGTTCCAGAGGGGAATTACAACTTAAGAATTTATTTATTCTTGAACCATGGCTGCTAGAGAAAGCATGTAATCAGCAAACTATTCTGGCCACCTGATATTTTCTCGCTCAATGAAGAAGAGTATCCAATTAGTGCTAGATATTCCCTAGGAGCACACTAGAAATCCTTGTCGTTTAAAGTGAAGCACAGAAAGAAAAAAAAAAAAACTGTGAACTGTGAACATTGAACCAGGAACCCTTAGGTTTGGAGTTCAGTAACTTAACCACAAGAGCACCATGCCTCAAAACAAAAATAAATTCTTATAGCAGTAAAATTAGTGAAATTTAAAATGATGAATTGTAGAACCTTATTAGTAGTGATAAATATAAAAATTAAATATACTTCACCATTTTGGAACTCGTAATTTTTATTTAGAATGAAAGATTTTAAAAAATCAAAGTAGAGGGAAGGTATTTAAGAGGATGGCAAAAATAAAAATAATCTTTTTGGGCTCATCTTTCTCCATCAAGGTTTGTACTACACAATTGAGTTTTTCACAATGATAGTATAATTCAGTATGAATTTAAAGAATGAAAGCTCATGCTCTATCATAAATTCTCTCTCTTACCAGGTATGCAAGTTTAAAATGTCGTTTTAATTCCAATAGAATGCGCTCTTAGCCTATTGAAAGATTTGCTTATCTCTAAACGCTATTTTGTTTGTTAGTCATTTGTTTACAAAAGTCAGTTGTTTTTAAGTCGTTTACGTGGACGTATCATACCTTTCTTTGGTGTTAAAAATGTCTAATTTTAAGCCAAATAAAGAGCATTTGCGGCATGTCATGATTTTCTTATTTAATCAAAAGAAAAAGGCATCTGAATGTCATCGAATTTTTGTTGAGACTTATGGCGATCTTGCTCCAACCGTCAAGACATGTGAACGTTGGTTTAAACGTTTCAAACGTGGTGATTTTGATGTTACTGATCAAAAACGAGAAAATCGACCAAATCGACTACAAGCTTCTCAAGCCCGGCGAAACAGTCAATACCGAGCGCTACCGACAACAAATGATCAATTTGAGTCACGCATTGATCGAAAAACGCCCAGAATGGGCTCACAGGCACGCCAAAGTCATTCTTCAGCATGATAACGCTCCTGCACATTCAGCCAGATTGACTAAGGAAACGATTTCTTCGCTTGGTTGGGAACTCCTACCCCACCCGCCGTATTCACCTGACCTGGCGCCTTCTGATTATCACCTCTTCTCATCGATGGGACACTCATTGGCGGAGCAACACTTCAACAATTTCGAAAACGTACGAAAATGGCTCGATGAGTGGATTTCAAATAAAGATGAAGCATTATTTTGGAATGGTATCCATATATTGAGAGCCAGTACTTTGAATAAAATATATTATACTTTTTTTTAAATTACTGTGTATATATTTTAAGAAATAAACGACATTTTAAACTTGCATACCTGGTAATGGTCCAATTTTACTTATTATCTACACCTTTCTTTATTTTTAAATTTTTAGTTGCTAAAGACAAAAATTTTAGCCGCTATAAAGTTAACCACCAATTACGGATCCTCAGAAGTCAAGCAGTTTGGCTCAGTAAATGATAAAAATCAAACTATTAGATTTGATTTATTTCAAATCTCACTAAATTATTTACTTAAGCAAAATATTTTGGCAGATAAATGCAGGGAAATCTGCTTAACTTGTACTAGCCACTTCTACACTTCTTTGATTATAATTTTTATTTATTTATTTTTTTTTTTTTTTGCAGAGAGACAGGTTCAATTGGGCAGCATGCTGAAGCTCTAGTTGGCCTTTTAGAGTCCTGCCTTAACCATAATTTAAAACCATCTCCAAAAGATGAAGATCCTCCTCATGCTAAAATATCTTCTGACATCATATCTTGCATTTTCCTGGTATGCTTAGGTCTTTAACCTATTACCTATTGATCTCTATTTCTCTTCTATTTTGAGATACTAATTTTATCTACGTATTAACCTTTGTAATTACATGATTCATTGTTTTTTAATAAATTTTTACAAGAAAAATATCTATTTTTCATTTAGATTTATATAAATTATATATTTGAATGTAATTAACCTAGTATATGATCATTACTTCTCTTTGATGCTCATTATTTCCGAATATTTGGCTTTTAAATATTTTAGACTAAAATTTTGATGATTTTCCTAATTTTTTTTTTTTTTTTTTTTTAAATTGCTATCTTGCAATTCTCTAAAGTGCTCTGTTAACCATTGTCTCAGCTTTCTGTCTGTCCAATATAAGTATTTGGACCAGACCCACGTTGTATTTTGTATACCCTGAACTTTTCACCTGTAGGTATTGGATCTTTCAATTGGCTAAGGTGGTCTCTGAGGCTCTGAATCTTTGTATACGCTACACCTAGCCTGTGTTTTCTTAGTGTGTTCCTTCTTTTTTTCAAAAAGTGAGCCTATGTAGTGGACATAACACTAACTATTGAGGGTTTTTTATATATTTTTGTTTGAATCCATTATTTTTGGCTATTTGTTTTATAAAATTAAGCTTATACAAGTACACATTAGCTAAAAGTCCCATTAGAAGTCGACCGATGTAATATATATATGGAGTTACCATAGTTTTTGTATGCTGGAATGAGGCTGAATCTTTCTGGCCATATGGTTCTATAAAATATTATCATTAATATTAGTTAATTTTTCATAATGTGTTTTTCTCCTTTTGTTTTTGAAATTAAACTTTATTTGAAGTTTTTTTATTATTATAAAGAAACGGAAATCATTTAAAATAAAATTCATAGTAGCTTTAAATCAATTTTCTTTTAATTCCTTATTTTCTTTTTAGAACTATGGTAAGAAGGATGTAATGAAAAGAGCGCTTCCAGTGGCTGTCAAATTCCTGCACAAGGGTAATAAAGAACTGTCTCGTAACATGGCGTCTTACCTGAGCCTGGCTGCTATTGACAATGCTGACTTGCTTGTCAAGCACATACAACTTATCATTGATTCCATTATTTCTGGTAGGAATATTTTAACTTGTATATTGATACTAATAGTCTCTGTGATAAACTTCCTGTATCTCATTACTATTTCTTTCATTTTCTTAAACAGTTTCATTTTCTCATTTTTCTTTAATTTTATATCAATACATTTTAACTGATTTATTTACATTTCAAATACTTAGTTTGATCATTTTTAATCACTGATTTTAGTATTACTTTAAATGTATACATTTTGGTCTATAGTCGTTTTTTTGTTGTTGTTTTTTTTTCAAATCAAAGAACTCATATTAAATTCACAAGATTAAAGGTTTAGATAATATGTAAAAAAAATGATTACCCATAACTCAGAAGCTTAAATATTGTTAAAGACTAGGGAAGTAGGTGTGGACCAAACCTGCAAGGGAAGGGGGCAATTTAAGGATGATAACACCTGTTTCCTTTGTCTAGGGAAGAGAAGTTGGCTTACTGAGAAATTCCACATGAGAATTTTCTAGCCCCTTCTCACAAGTTCCCTGAAGTTATAAAAGCAGCTCGCCAGCGTCCCCCGAGTCATTGATAAGTTAGTCTCTGTCTGTGCCAGTTTTGTGGCAGATCATCCGCAGTGCCTCAGGCTGGTCGTAGCCTCTGAGGTGCAGATAACAGTGATAAGTGACAGTGATTATCTTGAGGCCTCTTTGTTAAGCATATTTAATTTCTTTGTACTTAATAATAAATTTATTAGCTGTAAGTAATTTATATTTTATTTTGTATTATTCATTAAGGGGAGCAGTTGCAATAGGTTAGTTTGTAATAATTAGATGTTTCATAGGCTAAATGATCTCAATGTAGCAGATTTTAAAAAGAGAGTTAAAGGAGCTTGATCTGGATATTTATGGATCAAAAGCTGTCATGCAACAACAGTTGCGTCAAGATCTAATAGACGTGGGCAAAAATCCTGAAACAATTTTTTTGAAACAGAATTTAATAAATTATCAGAACATTTTATTGCCTTAGAAAATAAATGTCAGAACATTTTATTACTTTTGATAAGTTTACTGGATTGGAAAATAAGTTTACTTGGTTAGAAAATAAGGTTGTTGAAAACTCTACTGCCCTAGGAAATAAGTGTAACAATATGTTGCATTAATATTGTTCGCATCGCTTCTGTAAGAAGACTGCTAGTCATATTCTTTTGAGTATAATTGTATAATACTATAATTTTTGATTCTAATAAATTGTTATAAATTCTCTTAATTAAATTATTAGCTTAAATTTTCATAAATAACTAAATATAGTGCTGGATAACCTTCATTATCTGTGGTCCAATCAATTGGACATTTAGTTAACTGGGATCTTAATTTAAAAAAATAAATTTATGTATTTCATCTAAAATCTTTGAAGAGTAAATCAATAGGTTGAATTAGAAAATTTTATTTCTAAAAACTATTGAAAGGTTAAATAAATGGGCCAATAAACTGTCTACAATCGCCCTCAAGAAGAAAAACTTTTCGAGGGCGATATTATTGCTACTGAAACTTACAAGCTTAAATAAGCAATCAGGGGGCAGTCAAAAAGAATCATGGTTGTTCGAAGGAACTGAGATTCATGTTCTATTATTCTCTGTAATTTTTGGTTATCTCTACTGACTTTTTTCTACATTAATATGGTTAATGAAGTTTATACTGTTATGACAATAACAAAAATTAAATCATGAATGGCTGATAAAAAAAATTAAAAGAAGTTGAAACAAAAAAGAGTATAAACTTCTAAATTCTTGCAATATCTACTTTCTTTGTCTTCAGTCAAATATTAATTAGGTCCCATAAATCATTTTGGCTTTACATCTTCATCAGGAGGCTACTAGTTGAGTGATACTATAGTCTCTCCAAGATGCATAACTTCAATCACCATGAGAATGATTAAAATGATTTTCAATTTTTTTTTTAACCAGACAATTAGATCTTCTCTTCTTGAGCATCTGTTTTTTTTTCTTTGTTTTATTTTTTATTATTTTTTTTATGTGTGTTATCTTTCCTTTCAACCATTCATGGTCACAGAGGGAGGGGCTATCTACATGTTGCCATCCCATTCTAAGCATCCCTGGCTCAGGTCAAGCTTTTCTTTATCCACAAAAGCTTGCCCGGGCGGGATTTGAACCTGCAGTACTAAGATTGCGAGACCCAAATGGATCCCATGAGTTACCCTGGTACCCCTCCATCTGGTTTGACTTGAGGGAATATTTGTTAATGTACTCTATGTATAATATCATATGTTCTACATAATTACCAATGATTTACTTGACTTAGCTCCTTTTTTTGGATTATTTTGTTTGGTATAGATTTGTGTGCCCAGGAATACAAAACCTTAAAACTAAACTATACTAACATTGTAAATAAATATGATTAATAATATTGTATCCCAGAAATTTTAAGAACTAGAAAATCAGAAGTCCCCCTAGTGTACTAATTACCTGTCTGTCCCTATAACTATAAAAACCATTTATTACAACAATCAACAACTTTTTTTTTTCACTGACTCTTTTCTAGGTAACTACCCTTTATGCCGAGTCCTTCCACAAATTTATGAAGTGAGCAAAGAACCAATCCACGATCATGTTATGGCCTTGGTTTCACTCCTTCCTCTGTGTGAACATGCTGAGAGGCTTGCTCTCCTTCAGCTTTTCAGCCTCATCGCAAGCAACAAACCCTCGGTTGTAGCCCTTTTTTCTTATTACTCATTTCTAAAATAAGTTTATTTCCAAAGCACAGGAGTTAGCTTTCCTTAGTGAAAAAAAAAAGGGAGTAGGGAATAAAAGATTTTTCTATGGTTATTAAAAATCGGAATAATTTATGGTTATTATTTTTATTTTAACATCCTTTTTTAAATATTTAGGATCTGAATGCATTTGTGAAGATTACTATTATATTTTCAGTTAATTTTAATAAAAGTCAAATTTTTATTTAATATTTTCACTTTGGGTCACAAAAAAATTCCTCTAAGGAATGCCTTATTTTTTTTTTTTTTTTATTATTGTCATGAATATTTCTATTTAAGAATTTGTCAATATTATTTTAGTTTTACTAGATTTTAACTTTTTCCAAATATAATTTAATTTTTAGATTGTTATTCCTAGGAAATAAAAAGTTGTAGAAATTGTATGATCTTGTACACAATGAAATAAAAAGGAAGTTATAAAATTAATGTTATTGATACGTAGAAGACTTCAATTATGAATCTAAATTAAAACTGAAGATTCCATTCTTAATCAAAATGACATCAAAGATTAGAGATGAAAATAGTTCTAAAGTAATTTTGTATAAAAAAAGCCACAAGCTCAATTTAAAGAAGCTTCAGAGACCAGTCCTGATCTTTATATTTAGACATAGAGCAAGAAATGAAATTAAACAAAAATATGAACCTAAATATCATTAAATTGATCGCAGCCTGTAGGCTGATGTATCAGGCGATCGCAAAGTTTTTTTTTTTTTTTTTTTTTTTAAATTGCTATCTTTTANTCACATTTCTTCATGATAGCCCTGAAGATGGCTTACAATGTAAGCCGAAACGTTGGCAGATAATCCTTTATTAAAAAATACATTTTTTAAAAATTTGTGTTTTTTGGATCTACCTTGACCGAACCCCAACTAAAATCATCTAATAATAATATCTACGGTCAAAAAACTCTTAATTTTATTTCATTTCATAATATGAGGTATTAACTACTATAAGTAACATTAACAGTACTAACTGTGTGCTGAGATTTATTAATTTAATTAAAGTAACCTTTCTACAGAAAAATATATTATGTATTAGACTAACTCAGTGTAATGCACAATTCTAATTTTAAAAAATCATTAATATAGTTGTAGTACTTAGGAAAAATAGGGATTCCTGAGAGCCCATAATTTGTACAATTTAAAGCTTTCTTATTAAATTGAATTTTCAATGATAATTTCAATTCTTCAGTCCCTGCTTTGGTCACTCATAAATCAATTACTTCTTAAATGGCTATGGTCATTTGATTTTATTTTTTCTTACACTTCTATTTTTTCAGTTCTCAAGTGAAGCAGACTGGCGGAGTAACAATCGTGAAAGTTAATGGCCAGGTTTCTAACAACAATAATAACAACCCAAACCTTCACAACTACAACCTTTCTCAACCTAAAACAAGTGGACTTACCCTGAATAACAGGTTACTTTTATCTATTTAATTGGCAGATATAATAAAGAAATTTGTTAAGAAAAATAAGGATTTCATTGTCTTATGTACTGCTAATAAAATTACTCTTAACTATGCTATGGGAGAGGGAGATTCACCAAATTTTACATTTTTTTTTTTTTTTTTTTTTTTTTTATAGTTATAAAGCACTCTAATGGTATCACTGAAAAACTTACTTGTACATGCCGATAGGCATAGATATCGCGTGATAATTGCTTTAACATAAACAAATGATATTTTTGTGTAATATATTACAATAAGATTGGGATTTTAATTTTCTTTTTAGTAATATCTTTTATTTTTTACCTGTTCTTATTTTAATATTTTCTGGTCTTACAGCTTCTTGAGCCTAGCCTTCCTCAACTTTGTGAGTATCTGGCACTTGGTGCTACAGCCAATGCAACCCTGGAGGTGCTATTGAGGCTTGCTGAGCGCAGTCCCCAACTTCTAGCAGACTGTGTGGGGAGAGTTAAGCAAGCTGCTGAAACTCATCCCAGCACTCTTTGCCTTGCTGCTCAGGTCATAGCTGCTGTTGGGAAACTGAATAAGGTATTTGAGATAATACACATATAAGCTCATTGCAATATATTTATATAGTTGATTTAGTAAGTAACATTGTAAATTACATTTAGTTATTTTTTTAAGTAAAGCCATTCTACAAATCAGTTTTAGCAATTAATGACAGCCAGTCTGTCTCTTCAGTTCTGTCATTCTTATGTATATTCAGTATAGACTTTTAGTTTTGGCTTAAGTAAGTTCTCCCCTTTACTTCATGAACCTAAGTGGTTTAACTGGGGGGTAAAAATAAATAAATAAAATAATAAGTTCTCAAGCCCTATATTTCTCATTCAACCACAATAAAACCTATCCAATTCAAATAGCTTCTTATTTCAAATAAGTATACAATATTACAGATGGAGTAATACATACAAATAGCCATAAATAGAAACTTTTATAGAATCGTCTGACAAAATATGATGACATAAAAAGAAACTATTCTTTATTATCTGAATTTGAAGGTCCAAATTTGTTTTGCTGCAGTACGGGACGTTTTCTGCTAGTGATATTGTGCTTATGACTGGAATCATAAGTTGTAACATGTAATAGTATGTCAGTAACTTATAAATATATTTTATTATTCCTTGATAGGAGTGACTTTAGGTGTTAAGAGGTTTCAAGAAAAATAATTGTCTAGGTAGTTGGTGCAATGCAAAACCTAAGCATTATTTAAGAACTTAGTGAGCTATATTTAGAGTTTATTCTTTTGGGCTGGACTGTACCTAAAATTTTAACTGTCC
Source organism: Oncopeltus fasciatus (assembly GCA_000696205.2). Lineage (NCBI taxonomy): Eukaryota > Metazoa > Arthropoda > Insecta > Hemiptera > Lygaeidae > Oncopeltus > Oncopeltus fasciatus. The sequence continues at coordinate 176,593 of KZ808133.1, read as the reverse complement.
TTAAAACTTTTAGGACTGTACCTAAAATTGTTTCTTGCCGAGCTTTCATTATTGTTCTCTTCAAGACCAAATTGACTATTAAGTCATATAGGGAGCCCATATAAAAACCCTATGAACTTCTTTGGGGTGGGTTTGTTGGGAGGATGAAGAACACTTATAAATTTAGCAATTTATAACTAGCAATATACATCTAGCAAATATGCCTAACAATTTATATCTAGTCATATACCTAGCTATTTATACCTAGCAACTTTTATGTCCGAATAGGTGCAGAAACTACTCTGTAGTACCTGAGTATTCAAAGTTGACAAAAAAAGGAAGCAGTTTAAGAATATAGATCATATTGGTATGGCCATCAAAGATTACTCTCAGTGCACACTAATTCTGAGTTAGCAAGGATTGAGAAAAGTCAATCCTTTAGAACCATATGCTACTAACAAACTTCATATGAAACAAAATTGCTACAAAATTAATTAGCTTACTTGGGAATTAGTTGATAGTGCATCTCCCATGTTTGCTGACAGCCAAAAATGGAAGTTTAAGAAATTTCCTACAACTAAGTCCACTCACAACATATATTATAATTCTATAAAAAAAACACTGTCATCAACCTCAAAGATGAAGAATTCCACAAATAGATGCTCTGAGTTTTAAAAAGAAAAGGCTTTAATTATGCCATTGCCCGATGCCACATCTCAATTGGGAAGATATTAACTAACATTGAGGCATAGATTATGAACCTAGATCAAGAAATAGCTGAAACTACCATACTGGTTATTAGCCTCACTCAACAGAAGGATCAATTGCCCAAGCCGAACTCTAATGAGAGTATTCAGCTCTGGTAAGCCTAAGAAAACATGGGTATTGAGAGATAATTTGTTGTAAATTAAAATTATTCATCATCTGGTAGATAAGAGTGATGCCAGTCATAAAGTAAGCAGTAAGCATAAAGCTAGAACAATCTTTAGAAAATATAAAGCTCAGCTCAATGATTATATTTACTTGAAACTTAAGATTGACTAAAAATGCATAAATCATTAAATAACTTTTATTGTGAATGCAGGCTAAAAATATGAAGTTGAAGTTGAAACCTCTCAAGATGTCATACTATTCTAATGCGACCTATTGTCACTACTATTGGTTCAGCTAGATACATCATATCAAAATATATTTCAGTCAAAGTTTTATAGAATAATAGAATAGAATGCAGAGCACCACATAAATATCTCCAAACTCTTTGCCAACATTCTATTCTAATTTTTCCATTAGGTCTCATTTTACTAAAGTGCCTGTGAAAGAAGCTCCAAATTATTTTTCTGATATTAAACTATTTTAGGGAGAAAGAGATCCAACTAGCTTACAGACAATTTACTTCCTATTTTAACTTACTTTACTGTATACTCAAGCTTTAGAACTTCAGTCTATATTTCTGGTATGAGCCAACAGGCTGTAACATAATCAGGCTTATATAATCTTATCCTCTCTACAATAATCAGAAGAAAGGTTTTCAATTCCCATCCATTATTCATATTTTCCAAAATACCTTTGAATATAACCCGGCTGTCCCCATCTGTACTCAGGTCTTTGGCTATTACCGTAGATCTGCCAAGTTTTTAATCTTAGTGAACCCCATCTTTGATTAAGATTTCCGAGGCCCAAATTACATTTTGATTGATATTGATACCTTTTCAGTAGGTGTAACCAGCATAAAACCTCTCCAAATATACAGAATTGTCAATTTTCTATTCAACTATCTATGTAAGGACTCCCCCCCCCCTACCCCCCCGAATGGAATTAAATATCCTCATTTTTTTGAGCATTTTTTACTGAAAGAAAACTAGTTCATGTGGTCCTGTCCACAATAATTTTCTCTTTCCATTTTTGTCCTCTTTTCAGCCCAATTCACTTCTGTCTCCAGTTTTGATACCTTGCTGTTAACAGTTATGTTTAGTTATAATTTATTTATTTATACCCTATCTTTCTCTAAATTATACACTATTCACTATTCATTCATTCAGAGCCAGCTTCTATTTAGCAGGATATACTTTTTAGTGCAGCTTGTTATTTTTATATTTATTTTCTTACCTTACTTTTAAAATTATAATATTCCACATTTGTGTTGAATATAACTTGTACAATTTCTGTATAAAGACCTCAAGTTGAACCATTGCACTAGGATTAAAGTGTTTATTAGTCACAGCCTTTTTAGGCTAGTTCTGAATTTTTCCTTTTTAATATTGCATTAATTTATTATGAAAATTACATTCATTCTTTCTGTAATGCTGCCTTCTGTTGCAGGACCGAGCTCAGGAAGCCCTGAATTTTGTTTTGGAGCATCTCGGTAAAGCAGAACGAGGCAGCCAAGGTACTCTCCTCAGGGAAGCCACTCTCCTCTGTTCCAGTTACCCAGTTCTCTTCACTGAAAAAATGCTTGCTGAAGTCAGAAAAAATAAAAACAACTCTTCCAAGTAATTATATTTTGCAATTTTATATAAATAAATTTAGTTAAACTTAATATTTGTCCAAGATATCTCCATTTTCTACTAATTGTGTTTCTCACGGATTGTAGATAAAAACTGGAATGTACTTCTTGGGTTTTCTTAATGTATTATAAAAGTATTGTCAATTTTTTATTGGTGTATTTGTCTTTTTTTAAATTTCTGTATCTATATTTCAAGATTAATTTTTTCATCACCATCATCTTTATGAATTAGACTTGGGGGCACTATACATTTGAACAACAGACACCAAAAATGGATTTCAAAGTATAGTACCATTAATTTTTTCTTAGAAAGCCACTGTCTACAGTCGTTCCTCTCTGAAGTTTAATCTTAAGATCCTTCTTTTCATTCAAGTACATGAGATGAATGAATCCGCTTATCTTTCTAAACTAATTTAAATTATCTTTCTAAATACTCTTTACATTCCTTAATACTAAAAAATTTGGATACTAAAGATCACTTTCACTGAGTTTAGGATTTTAACTCATTCATTGCCGAAATATATAACATCATAATGGAAATTAAAACAAGATGCTGTTTCACAATAGCTTATTTTCTTCCTTTTTAGTTACTTTAAAGGCGAATTGTATTATCATTCCCTATAAACATTATAATATCACTATAATTATAGTTATCACCTCTGATAACTAGCTATTATTACTATCTGCTAAATGAATACCGAGTTATGATTCCTGACATAAATAAAATATATTATCAACAAATTCAACAGAAATTTCTGTATTAAAAACAAGGGTTCAAGTAATGTCCCATTCTAAAGAGTTTGAACTAAAAGATGCTAAAAAAAAATGCATTGTTAAAAAAAAATGCAAAAACTATCAACACTAGGTTAAAAATAACAAAACTTTTAATCTCAAAACTGATAAATATTCCTGACTTTGGGATTCATTCATTTTACAGTTTGAAAACTATTTGATGTGTCTAAGCCTACTGAATCAGCTTTGCCAGTTTTCTCAGTGCTGTCGACTGACTTCCAGTTCTGAAGTACAAGGTCATCGTGGGCCTCACTATCCTGCCAGTCTGGGCTCATTTCGACTTCATTAACAGTTTTCCTTGAAATCATATTTTCTTGAAACAGGATTTTTTTAAATTCTTATAACCTGGTAGTTCCATTTCAACTTCCCAAGTCAAATTAACTTAAACTCAGCTCCATGTAGAGGGAGTAGAATAGCTCTCAGTTCAATCTTCCACCTTCTTCACTCCTACCTCACCATGGTTCCAACATTGAAGAATTGTGTATTGAAAAGACCTGCTTGCCTCGTTTTGAGATTGCCCAAATTTTTCAACTGAAAGTGAGTACAAAACTGAGCTGGGTCGTGGTCTTCTGGGATAGTAGTCTTCCGTGAAGGAAGCATGCATGATTAGGCCTGGTTACAACTTTTCACAGTTTGACATGTCACCTTCTCCATTGACTTACATCCCAGGTATGTATATTTCATCCGTCCTTTAAAATTGGTAATCTCCAGTTACCAATTGGTAATTTTCGCTCCTGGTGATACAGCATCCCCAGACACTATATTGTTTTAGGTGCATTTGCAGTAAGGCAAATGGGTCTTGCACCATGTGCAGTATCTCAAATACTCTCTGCCACATCTCTGACCCGGGTCATCTGCATCTAATAACTGTTTCATTCTGTTGAATGAAATCCCAGTTGTCTGGATGTCTCTCATTGTCTTTTCTAGGCCTAGATTAAAAAGGAGACATCTAGAGCTTCACCTTTCTGAAGTCCCATGAATGAGATGATTGGTTTTAAGAAGACCAGTTCTGATATCTGTTGTTAAGTCAGTGCAGGGTACTGCTGAACCCCTATTTTACTTAGATTAGACATAAGATTCACCTTTTTAGACAAAAAGGTGGTGAGTTTGGTCCTGATACTTCTGTCCTTCCTCAAGTATTTGCCAAAGGCAGATCTGGACCATGGTTTATTTTCCTTATTCTTCACTAGTTGCTTCCAATGGTTCCTTTGGTTTAGGGCAGAAACTGCTTGTATATAATAAGGGACAGTATTTTATAGCTCACTGGTATTAAAGCGAGAGACAGACGCCTCTGTTGTTTAAAACAGTAAAACAAGTCACTTAGGAAGCAGGCTTATTGGCAGCCAGATTCATTCTGCCTGCTATAATTGTTTATCCTCCAGAAAAGGTTAAGTATTGTTCTAGGGGACTTATGTACCAGGGTTCGGTCAAGGTAGATCCAAAAAAATACAAATTAAAAAAAAAAGTGTATTTTTTTAAAAGATTATCTGCCAACATTTCGGCTTACATTGTAAGCCATCTTCAGGGCTGTAAAAATATAATGTCATGAGAATACCATAATAGTTTAAAATATTATAATATAGAATTGCCATAATGTAATGTGATACCAAAAGTATGAATGTAGAAAGCTATGTAAGAGAATTTAAAAACATGCAGACAACAACAATTTTTAAAAAAAATTATTGAAAAAATTAAAACAGTAATTGACCACACCTGCCTATCATAAAGATGAGAGAGGATCTCCTGTCCCTAAGTTCACTTTTCCATGACTGAGAGGAAAATATAATTTTTGAGTAAGACACCGTGGGTGGTTGAAGGGTGGGGAGGAGGTAAGAGGCGGAAGGTACAAAGGGAGAGCGGCCTATTTCAAAAGGGGGAAATAAAAATGACAAAGGAAAAAAGGAAGGGTATTATTTTAAATAAGTAACTTTGGAACTGGGAAAAATGTTGGACAGGTTTATTTAGAAGGAGGGCTAATGGTTTTTAGAATGTTGAAAATGTTTGAATAAGTTGAAGAAATTTGTTCTGTCGTTAACTAATGTCCGTTCTGTCGTTGAGTGGATTGTGCTGTAAGTTAATGTGAATGGTTTCAGATAAAAGGCGTTTGCGTTCATTGGGTTCAGTGGAAAGAATGGTTATGTTCTCCAATTTTCCTCTCAGTCATGAAAATGTGAACTTAGGGACAGGACGTCCTCTCTCGTCTTCATGATAGGCAGTTATGGTCAATTACTGTTTTAATTTTTTTAATATGTTGTCTGCATGTTTTTAAATTCTCTTACATAGCTTTCTACATTCATATTTTTGATATCACATTACATTATGGCAATTCTATATTATAATATTTTAAATTATTATTGTTTTCTCACGACATTGTATTTCTACAGCCCTGAAGATGGCTTATAATGTTGGTAGATAACCTTTTAAAAAAATACACTTTTTTAAAAATTTGTGTTTTTTGGATCTACCTTGACCGAACCCCAACTAAAATCATCTAATAATAATATCTACGGTCAAAAAACTCTTAATTTTATTTCATTTCATAATATGAGGTATTAACTACTATAAGTAACATTAACAGTACTAACTGTGTGCTGAGATTTATTAATTTAATTAAAGTAACCTTTCTACAGAAAAATATATTATGTATTAGACTAACTCAGTGTAATGCACAATTCTAATTTTAAAAAATCATTAATATAGTTGTAGTACTTAGGAAAAATAGGGATTCCTGAGAGCCCATAATTTGTACAATTTAAAGCTTTCTTATTAAATTGAATTTTCAATGATAATTTCAATTCTTCAGTCCCTGCTTTGGTCACTCATAAATCAATTACTTCTTAAATGGCTATGGTCATTTGATTTTATTTTTTCTTACACTTCTATTTTTTCAGTTCTCAAGTGAAGCAGACTGGCGGAGTAACAATCGTGAAAGTTAATGGCCAGGTTTCTAACAACAATAATAACAACCCAAACCTTCACAACTACAACCTTTCTCAACCTAAAACAAGTGGACTTACCCTGAATAACAGGTTACTTTTATCTATTTAATTGGCAGATATAATAAAGAAATTTGTTAAGAAAAATAAGGATTTCATTGTCTTATGTACTGCTAATAAAATTACTCTTAACTATGCTATGGGAGAGGGAGATTCACCAAATTTTACATTTTTTTTTTTTTTTTTTTTTTTACTACTGCCTAGTTTATTAGTAAAAAAGTGATGNATTTTTTTTTTTTTTTTTTTATTCAGTTTAGAAGCTTATTTAACCAATTATGATTATTTTAAAGGAAAAACTTAAGTTTAATGATAGCAATGGTACAAGTTTCTAGTTTTGGGGTTTAGTGCTTCATTGAAAATTTTATTTTTTATATACTATTAATAAGGAGAAAACATTATTTGTAATTAATATTTTATTATCATAAAAGTATTAAAAAATCTATGTTTTAATATTGGAATTAATGTTTTATAATCTATAGGAGTAAAAATTTAAAAAAATTTTTATCTTAAAAATACATTGAAGGAAATAATTCAAATAAGGAATATCTTAATAATAGACATATTAATGAAGTTAAATTTGTAACTTTTAACATAAGTTTACATAAGTACTTATGTTAAAAGTTACAAAATTTTGTAGGTAGGAATTCCATAAACCAAGTGAATTCCCTAGCACTGTAGTCAATATATATTTGTATTTTTACTTTGCTGTAACATTCGTAAATCTCTCCATTAATAAACGTTTTTCATTAAAATGTTATGAACATAATATATGTTATGAACAAATCTCTTTTCTTGCCAGCTAAACACCATTAAGAGTATTACACTGAACAACAAAGTTTTTGTTTCGGGGTTGAAATTAGCTGATTTTAATGTATTTCCACATGTTAAAACCGAAAATGATCATAAAAATTATATATTAGCTCTTGTTTTCAAGACATAGTATCATTCTATTATATATATATTGAGTTTTCAATATTTCATCACCAACAGTTGGTACACATGTTTGTTTACATAACACCCCTCTCATCAGCTGTTCATAAGTAGTAAACATAACCTTTGCGAGTTTGTCAATTGTACGCACGTGGTTGCTATTGAAATTATCGTGTGAAGTTGATTTTTAAATAAATTTAAGTGCTGATCTGAAATGCCTCGAAAGTGTGTGAATTCTGTCGATAGCTTTTGCTATATATGTGGTGAAATAACATTTAAGGCTCAGAAACGTAAAATGTCACCTATCATTAAGACTGCCTATGAACATTATTTTGGTGTAAAAGTTGGGGACCAAGATAAATCATGGGCTCCTCATATATGTTGTAATTTTTGTTCCGTCATATTGCGAGAGTGGCTGAAAAATAACAAGCGGGCAATGGCTTTTGCAGTACCTATGGTTTGGGGTGAGCCTACCAATCATACAGACGACTGTTATTTCTGCTTAACTCCTCCCATTAAGCAAGGTTTATCTATGAAGAAAAGAGGAACGGTGAAATACCCTAATCTCCCATCTGCTCTTCGGCCTGTACCACACTCAGACAATTTGCCAGTCCCTTCTCCACCCCAAAACTATGAAATTTTAGAGGAAAGTGATGAAGTCTGTTTACAAGAAGCAACCCATCCTTCTACATCCTATGACCCTGATTTTGATGTAAGCGATAGGTCTAGTGATCCGCACAGAATTAGTCAAGCAGAGTTGAGTGACCTTATAAGAGATCTTGGCTTGTCTAAGGAAAAGGCTGAGCTGTTAGGGTCAAGACTACAACAGTGGAATCTTCTAAAACATGATGTGAAAATATCTCAGTACAGGATGCTCCAGAAGTGTTTTATAAAAGACAAGCTAAACGACAGCGATCTTACAATACATCGGATTGACTTAATTGAAATTTGGTGGTACAAACCTCTTTTATTTGTCAAAACACTAAGAATAATGTTTTTTTTTATCAATTTTGTGCTTAAAATATTCTAAAAGAAACATAACAATATTGTTTTTTGTACTTTCACTTTTCACGTATAGTATAACTACTCTTTAAGATTAAGTGCTGTATATCTCAAAAACCAGAGCTAATAAAAATTTTTCAATGTTATTTTCGTTTTTATCACCCCAAAATTAGTAGAAATAGACTAATTTAGTGTAGGAAACATTCAAAAAATATTTTTTTGTTGTGCAGTTATTTATAAGAAGCAGATGGTAGTCAGACAGGGCAGTGGATGCATTAAAACTTAATAGTTTTGCCAAGTCACTTAATATGAGTGGTTCTTGTCATTATGGAAAAAACTCCTTTCCTAGTTACCAATTCTGAACAATTTTCTTGAATTACTTTTCACATAAATTAGTAACAGTAGATATTCAAGTTAATGGTTAGGCCAGTTTCAGCCTTACCTTTCATGCCTTCAACCTATGCTTTGTCACCATTTGTGAAACCTCTCTGGGTTTTGTCCACAAATGTTTTCACATACAGTTTTCATATTAGATCCTCTTTTTATCACTCAGTCATTCGTTAAATAAAAAATGACTCGATTTCAGCAGCAATTCACAAATAGACACTGGGACAGTTAAATTTTTTTCTTTTAATTCCTCTGGAATCTAGGTATTGAGCATCTTTCGTTCTCCAGTTTTATATAATGGTTCAGAACTGTTTTATGGTCAATTTCAGTTCCTGAGCAGTGTCAGCAAATGAATATGTCAATCTGCCTCAATTTTTGACAAATTTCATAGACTTTTGCAATGATATGTTCATCATTTTCTATCAAAATTACAGAATCAAAAACAAATAAACCAATTTTGCTGGCATTAAACATACTAGGCAGGCTATAATAGTCATAATTTACTGTAGGGTTAAGCATTTTGTTGCTGCATAATATCTTATATTAAAACAGGAAATGTATATTTTATTTTATTTTTGTACAGAACTTTCCCTGAATCTTGTTGAAGATCCTATCACATTAAATAGTTGAAGACTTTTAGGGCACTCATTTTGAAGCTTCTAAAGCTCATGAAAAAATTATAGTGATGCTGAATAGGTCAAATTTATCTGATGAAAATAGTTTCATTATTCTGTGTGATACGATCTTACAGCTAGGTCAGCCCACTAGTAAGCAAACTAATTTTTACTAGGAACCTCACAATAAGCTTATAGAAAATCACAGACATTAAAATTTTGTGCAAAATAGCCATATAGAGCTAGAAAAAACACATTTATTTGTGGATGTTGATTTAATAAAACATTCATTAAATGTTAACATTGATGTATCTGTCAAATACAGTGTTAATGTTTAGTGGTATTTAAATGAAACAAACTGAAGTAGGTTAAAGCTGGACAGTTGTTATAAGAAACCTCCTCCATTGAACTAGACCCACAAATATTATGAACGCTCTAAAAGAAAATAATGATATTAATTACAATCCTATAACAATATTAAACGCCTCATCTTGAAATTGCCACTTCCCTAGTTTATCATTGAATTAGCAAAATAAAGAAAAAGTAAAGAAATATTCATTTAAAAAAATCTTTTCTGTTTTGCAATAAAGGTTGAAGAACCTGAGCAATATTAGGGTATTTCACAATGTTGCAGCTACCAGGAATATAGGGACACAGACACAATTATTGTCTTCATTAACAAAAATGTGTGAAATTTGGTGAAAAACTCTTGCAAATCCTACTCTCACTGCTCTATCTATCTAGTATCCTGCACATCCCATCCCCGATCCTCTTGTATCCCTGAATCCCCTTGGATCCGCAAATCATTTTGCAAATTTTACTTTCTACAAATTGTAAATAAGAAATGAAGGTATTACGAAAAAAAAATATTGCCACACATTGTAAATAAAAAATTTTCATTTTTTTTATTGTTGATACATTTTATTTTGTTAAGTGTGCTCAACATTGTGAATTGCTCTGGCAATACTACATGTAGTTAACATGAAAACCATTTGAGTGTTTGAGGAAAACAAGAAAAGAAAGTTCAATTTTATTACAGGTTAGCTAGTGGAGGAGATGATGAGCGGTCAGGAGGGAGGAGTGAAGGAGGGCGTGTGATAACTGGAACAAGAGCTCGACTTGGAGGTGAGAGTAGGAGTACCTCCCGTCTTCATTCTTCTACTGCACACCGCAGCATGACCAGACTCAATATAGGAGCTCTCCTACCACAGGCCTGTCAGTATTTAACTTACTTTTTCTCATGCCTAATACTATAGCAGTATTCTCATTACACCAATTTTAAAAATCTGAGCAAAGTTGACCGTTTATTGCCAAATAAAACCAAAGAAAAAAAAATCATTTATAGAATGGACTAAATTTTGTTCCCTTTTTTATAACCTGACTATTTAAAAAAAAATTTTATCTGAGTAGTTGTTTGGAAATAAGAAAAATTGCTTGGAAATATAATTATAACGTTGAACTCTTCTTTAGCAGAATTAAGGACCCATTAAAAGATACTAATAAAATAAAGTTTACTAAATAAATTGCAATACTTATGAAATGATTGTTATAGATAATCAAAAACTTATAATAAAAATAAAAATAGAATAATGCATTCAAAAAATATAGCTAACAAGTCTATGATCATAAATATATCATTGACAAACTATGAGTTTAAAAACATTTAAGTATTTTATTCTGAAAATCATTGATGTGGATAAAAACTTAATTAAATTTCAAATTAAAGAAAACATTATCATTATTTAAAATGGGGGAAAAAAGAACCTTTCTATAGTATTTAACAGTATTTTTTTTTAATTTAATTTACAATAATAACTTAATTGGCTATCTACCACTTCCAATTTTTTATCTAAACAGATCTATCACTTAGAAACCTATAGGTAACCACCCCTTCCAGATAGTTCTCAGTTTTGTCATAGTCTTGCTTTGGCTTTTATATATTTTCCTAGCTTTTCTTTATTTAAATAGTAAAAATTTAATATTATTTAGAAATTGGTTTGTGTATGTTGCAGCAAGTGGTAGTGGGAGTGGACTCCACAAGAGCATGACGCGATTGTCATCAACAAACAACAGTGTGACCACTATAACTAGTCAGCAGAGAATCGGTAAGGTCTCCTCCGGGGGTGTCACTGTCACCACTACCAACAATAGCCCCACCACGTAAGTATCCCCCTCATTAATATTTAATTGTATCTTAAAACTGCAGCTCTTAATGAAGTTAATAGAGATTTTTCAAAATTTTAAGATTGATTTTCATATTTTAACCTCTCAAAATTTTTCATAATGAAACTGACATATGCTATTGCTTCTGTTTCTGATAGAAGTGTAGCTCTCCGAGAAGAGCGAGATCTTCCAAGTCTACCACCTCTTACTTCCAACAGTTCAGGTGAGTCTCAACCACTATAATTTCTGGTTCTTATATATATATATATATATATATATACACACTTGAAATTTGATTTATTTTTTGAAGTTGTATCTCTAGAGTATTGGAAGATCTGTGACAGAAATTATAAGTTAATATTTTTTGAAAAGCCTTGTTCTGTTTGCAGTTGATAATTCTTGAAAAGCTAGTTAGCAAACACTACTAATCAAAACTAGGATCTTTTTTTTATGTACAGATTGTGCATCATACCAAAAAATTAAAGTGGACTTTAATACTAATACTAAATTAAAGTGGATACAGCTAATATTCAAAATTTTCTGGTGTAGTATGAAAGAAAGGGGAGGTGGAAAGTAAAATAATATATATATATATATACACACTTTTTGTCGCAGTCAATTTACAAAAAAGAAAAGTAAATTTAAGAAATATTAATGAACTATTCAATATAATCTAGTAGAGACTAGTTGACCATTGAGAAAAATGTTAAGAAATTGAATTGGTTTGGATTTGTTCAATTAGTATTTTAAAAAGGTCATAATGAAGGAGTTTTGTCATTAAGCATATTTCCCATGTTTAATAAAGGATGTATGTAAATAAAATAAATCACAAAATTTATCTTTATCTATGAGAGGATTTTTGGATCTTTAACAAATATCTATTATATTGTTATTATAAATAATTTTGGATAAATCATAGCCACATTTCCTTTAGAAAATTTTTCAACTACTCTAAACTCTTAATGGTGATATTGGGGTTAGTAGCAACCATTGGCCTATTAAACATTTTGATTTCATAATATTAATTTAGAAATTTATATTCTGAAATTAATTTAAAATTTCTAGGTACATTCCAGCAACAAATAAAGAACAGTGGCTCTCCTCTTACACAATCTCTTCTTTCTACTTCACACTTAAATGCTACTTCTACTGCACCTGTAATAGGTAAATAATGATTTGTATGTGTGTGCGCATATGTATATCCAACTCCATTTGTTTGAATTCTTTTTGAAACTTTTTGGTTATTTAACTTGAGATATTTATTTGTATTTTTGCTGAAATCCTTTTCCTTATATTTCCTGAAAAAAATATGAGCTTATAACTTAGAATTCTTATATAATATTTATATGATTTTAATATGAAATTTTAAGTGCAGTCGGAAGNTTTATAATAAATTGAATAAAATAAAATTAACAATATTAATAATTGGTGACTCAAATTTTATCAATATTGTGAGAAAAAGTGTGGAAGTACTTGCCACTAACTACATTGAGCCTGATAGTATGAAAGTTTCTATCTTGAAAGTCTGCCAGAAATTTTTGGCTGTTTACAGTATATGATAGCATTGAAACTCTCATGGTGGTGCTTTCTTAACAGAACTTCTACTGTGTAATTGGGCCTTAATAATAGTAATTAAAATTTTAATATCATTTTTAAAAATTATTTTTAGGCTTATAAGAAAAACATATAAATATAAAAGTAATTTTTATATACTGTTCAGCCACTTTAAGTGCCAAAAATTTAGATAATCCTATCCTACCTCCAAAATTCTATCAGCTCATTAGTGAAAGAAGTAGTTCTTTCCAGCTATGAAAAATTGCTTGTATATCAGCTATGAAAAGAGTGTTGTATAGAAACCAAATATTAGTGATAACTTATATTTGAGTGTGTCTGGTGGAAAAAATGAATGACATTTGCTTATTCTTAGTTATAGATTGATTAAATGACTGATGAATGAAAAGGAGGGACTTTAATATACTCAGACAATAAAAGCGTACAGGGAGCCAGAAAAAATAAAAAAACTCTACCTCAGCCGAGCATCAAACCTGGGTCCCCCACTCTCCGAGCGGGTGTCCTAACCACTACACCACTGATGGAACTGAGAATAATGTCTAGTTCCCTGCACTTCTCTTCACTCCGAGTCTGACCACCAAGTATGAAGAATATATCGTTTGTATGAAGTGCAGGGACTAGAAATTATTCTCAGCTCCCTTGGTGGTGTAGATGGTTAGAGCACCCGCCCAGAAAGTGGGGGACCCGGATTTGATCCTCGGCTGAAGTAGAGAGTTTTTTTTTTCTGGCAACCTTTTTTTTTTAATGAAGATTTATTTATTTATTGAATATATTGCTACTGATGGTTAGGTTTATATAAATAATCTAAAGGGTTATTATAACTACCAATGAATATAGAACTATCATACTTTTTGTCATCCGTCTTCATTGGTTTCTGCAAACCATCTTCTGTTGGAAGATGGTTTGCAGTAACCAATGAAGACGGATTACAAAAGGTATGAGAGTTAATATAAGTTTATCTTATACTGAGTTGTACTTATATGTTTATTTGAATTAGGAGAAGTCTTATTTCGTTGAAAAATTATATTTTAATTTAAAATTCTGGACATATTTCATACTCATCTTCTGTTTGTGTCCTTTGATATTTTAAAAAGATCTATTTGAATCTGTATTTCCAGTTATGTTAAACTCTTGGATTTTTTGCATTTTAAAACTTGTTTTGTTAATGTTTACATGCTATTTTATCTCTTTGTTGATCTTAATCTATTTTGTTTACAGGAAGTCCTTCTAATGGTGGTAGTATTTCAGTGAGCCAGCCTGGCTCAGGATTAAGCTCCAGCCAGGCTCTTGTGACTCCTCGACGCACTAACACCAGTGTCACAATCATCAACCACAACAACAACAATGCTGCTATTGTGGCTGCTTCACAGGTATTCCTATATTTACACTTATTTTGTCTACATTTAATCTCAGTAACCTCAGTAAACCTTTAAGTGACTTAAAGGCGTGACGCCTTCCATACTCTCTGTAAGATTCCCATAGATATATCCAACTCCGGTTTTATCCACTCCAGCTATTAATTTTTACCTTACTGCAGTATTTTATGCTAAAAAAGGGTGATCTTAAGGATAAATCCTTTTCAGTGTGAAAATATCTCTAAATAGCATATTGCTGTCAATCACTATTTATTAATTTTCCTTTATTAGATACTTTGAAATAACTTCTTTTCTTTTTTTTATACTTGTATTTATTTATTACATTCTGTTAAAATAATATCACTTTTTAATTTGACTATAATGGAAAAAAAAAAAAAAAAAAGAACGAAATAAAAATAACATTTAATGACAATTGCATGAGGAGAGAACCATATATTTTTTAGGAAGCCGGCCAGGCTATATTTCTAGAAAAAAAAAAACTGAAAAAAAAATTAATAATTGTCTGATAGGACTCTATACTAATTTAATTAGATAGCAAATATTATACAACAAATTGCTACTAGTTAGAAAATGTTATCTCCCCAATTGCAGAGGGAGGGAGGTGATCCTATAATGTGGTTTATAGTCCCAGGATTAATAGTATGTATAGTATAGTATCCCAGGATGAGGTAATTACTGAAATTTTGAAGAGCTACATATGCAGTTGATAAACCCTTAACTCTATTTTTTAATGAGTGTCTTTCCCAAATTTTATTTGCTACAGTTAAAAAATAAATAAATAATTCAATAACTATTTTCTTGTCAGCTTGCTAAAATTTAGGTTTTTGGGACCTCAATAAATTTAATGTCTATTCTTGAAAAAAGTAATTTTTTTTTTCTTGGGAAAATCTTGTTTTTTATTATTTTAAATTATTTTTGTATTTATTTATTTATTTTTTATTTATTTTTTTTTTTGCGTGTTAGCCTTCCATTCAACCACTTAGGGTCATGGAGGAAGGGGCTATCTACAGGTTACCACCCTATTTTAAACACCCATGGCTCAGGACAAGCTTCTATATTATAAATAAAAGATTGACCTGGGCGGGATTTGAACCCGCGGTGTCAGGATTGCGACACCCGTAAGGATCCCCTGAGCTAGTCTGGCGCCCCTTTGTATTGATTTAATATACATCACTTACCTTCAACTTTTCACTGTTTTCTTATTTATTCTTTTTTATTATTTTGCAGAGAATAAGTGTGTTTGAACCCTACCCTATGAGAGATACTGTTCAACATTTCTGTGAGAAGCACTTAGATAAAATCAAGTCTTACATGGAGAAAGTTTCAGTAACCATCCCTCTGCCAGCCAAGTGCACTATTGAAGGTGAATATTCTCCTAAGTTCCTATTAAATGTTCCCATTTTACAACTCATTTAAGTTTTGGCTCTGTCCAAGAATTGAATGAGGATCTATATTTATTTAAAAATAGAGAGCTGTAAGAATTTCCAAAAATGACTAAGAAAATGTTGCTCATTATTTTTAAAGTTAGAATTTTTAATTTATTATGTAAATTCGATGTTTTTTTTCAGCCTTTTAAAATGCTGATCTATAATCTAATCTACGCTAAATCTATTGCTAGATTGTGAAAGAACTGTGTAGTTATAATTTTTTTTTTTTTTTTTTTTTTTTTTGTGGTATTTGATCCTACATATATTTTAACAATTTATAGTGCTAGGGAACAGAATAAAAAATCTAACTATCCCAGACAGGACTCGAACCTGGATCTCCTGCTATCCGGGCCGGTGCATTTACCACTTATGCAACCGGGACAAGTCTGATAAGTTATAAGTTAACTTCTCAGGCTTGTCCTGGTAGCATAAGTGGTAAATGCACAGGCCCGGATAGCAGGAGATCCAGGTTCGAGTCCTGGCTGGGATAGTTAGATTTTTTATTCTGTTCCCTTGCACTAAAAATTGTTAAGAACTGTGTAGTTATTTTATAACTTAGTTGTTAAAGTTATTACCCTGTACATAGGAATATCATTTTTCACAAAAATTACAAGGCCATTCAGTTTTATTTCTGTACTTGTTATTTAATCTGAATATGTCTGAATAAGCTCAGGCTATATTCATTTACGTGTAGTTTTTTTCCCCCGTGGATGATAGATGTATTAGATTCTAAACTGCTTGAAGATTATTTGGAGATCAAGAAAGAAAAAAGAGAACTAGACAAAAAAACAAAAATAGAAATAAAAATGAATAACTTCAAAGGAAAACGTTTTCTTTTAGACAAGTGATATCTTTGTATCATGTAATTTGTTTATGGCGGTATTTTCTTTCAAACATTCTGGGGACACGATAAAAACATTTATTGGACAAACTATGTAACTAATAGTCTGATCCTCTTGCTAGTGCTAATGATGTTTTCAAGTTCTCCATTAATTAAGAAGCAGTTCAAATAATTATTAAAACTAAATTGCCCACTAAGCAAAAGTACGAGTGCTTTTAGAAATTAGTTAGAATAAATTATGTAGTCTATCAGTTAAGTAAAGCAAAAAAAGAAAAAATTTGAAAGAGTTTAAAGTTCTAATTTATTAGTTCATTATTATGCTGGATCGTTATTATGAGTAATTTTTCAGAAAGGAGGGCCAAGAAAATGGCAAAACTTCAGTTCGGCTGTGATGGTCATGGTGAACACTGCCTCTACTCAAGAACACTTTTCACAATGCGAAGCAGGAATCCAAGAGTTTGGATACATTTCATGTTTCTTGCACTTCAGGTATTCATTTGTCTAGAGGTATTTTAGTGGAATGTATTCTGCGTCATAATAATTACTTTTATTTATATATCTCCTTTATTTTATTTTATCTTCAAAGTGTTTCTTAAGAATCTTATTCTTGATTTCTGTTGAGAAAACAATGCATATAAAATCTATTTATTATTAATAAATCACGAATCCAATTTTTTTTGTTTTATTTTCAGCTTTGATCCTTGGCTTTTCCTTTCATTACTTCTAAATGCAGCTGTATATTTCATTCAAATGAAACTAAAAATAATTTTAATTTGAATCGTACAGAAAGCTGAATAAAAAACTACCTCAGCCAGGGAGGTAGAGTTTTTTTGTTTTTTTTTTCTAGCTCCCTGTATGATTGAAATTAATAATGAAATGTGGGGGGATTACTTTACTACAATTATCAACATGATTTAAAAACAATTTTCTTTTCAGAGTATATCTTGAGTGACAATGAGGATCTAATTTTTTAATGATTTTGGATTGTACTATTTAGAGCTTAATAGAGTTCAAGACTTTTTTTTTTTTGTTAATTAATCTTCTGGTAGAAAAAATTGAAGTTTTTTTTTTGCTTTGTTTTTAACTAACTCAAATATTGACAATCAATATGAATTTCCAGATCTGCTTAGCTCTTGCTAGAATTTTTTTTTTTTATAATTAATAGAATGTTTCCAAAAGTGAAAATTTCTAGTGCAATTTGAAGTAAAAATGAAATTAACACTCATTGTGTTTGCTCACTAGACCACTGCTCTAGAGATTTTAATTGTTCATGTTGTAGTTTTTGAGCTCTTGTTTGTTTTCAGGCTAAATCTCAAAGTGCTCTCAGCTCCCGTCATTCGGCTGTCACTGCTCTGAAGTACTGCTGGGATATCCTTAAGTGTGAAAACAAGCCTTTTGTTACTCTGGTCACTTCTGCATTCCCATGTGCCAAGGTGAATTTATATTATTTTATATAATTTATAGTAGTAGTAGTAGTAGTAGTAGATTGTAGGGCAATCAACTTCTAGGTTATTACGCCCTATAAACATCCCCTAATATGTCCACTATAAATCAGTTAATAAAATACAGACATCAGGATTATTTCGCCCACTATAGCAACCTAAATTAATGGATTTTTTATTTATTTCAATATTATTTATCACATGTTTCATACAAGTGTGAACATTGTACTTTTTGACAAGAAGTAGAAATTTGACGAGAAGGAGGAAATAAAATCTAGAAAGGATCTTCTACCGATAGGAAGTCGTGTTGCAGCTGCGGGCGAGTCAACACCTGTTCTGCGAGCACATCTTGGCTAAGTTTTTTATTGCTATTTTTTTCCTTTTGCCTATTTAAAATTTGTTAATATTAATTAGCATATTTACCCTTTATTTTATTTTTACACTATATTTGATATCAGATTAGTGATAAACAGTCAGAAAATTAAAATGAAGGAACCACCTGATATCAACTCCCCTGAATTGAAGAGAAAACGAACAAATAGGTAAAAAAGTTTATTCAATCGGGATACTAATGAAAATGAAATCAATGTAAACCGATTTTTAATTGTAAAAAGAACAGATGGGGCTCACTAAGTAAAGTATCACCTTTTTTGATTCATAAAGTCATTCATACACTCGGTGGGGACCCTAAAAATGTTAAAAAATTAAGAGAGGGAACTATACTAATCGAGACCTCGAGTAAAAGCCAAGCTGATAAACTTTTGAGCTTGAAAAATATTGGTAATGATATTAAAGTTGTAGTCACACCGCATGAAAGGCTCAACGAATCAAAAGGGGTTATATACTGCCCTGACCTAGATGGTTTAGAAGAAAATGAAATTCTAAATGAATTAAAAGAACAAAAAGTTACTGCTGTTAGGCGTATCATGTCAAAAAGAATGGAGGAAATAAAAAAATCACATATGTACATTCTAACCTTTGCACTACCCAGTTTACCCGAGACAATAAGTGTAGGTTTCTATAAAATTAAAATACGACTATACGTTCCTAATCCCCTGAGATGTGTTACATGTTTGAAATTCGGCCATGTAGCAGAAAAATGTAAATCGCACCCAGTTTGCGCTCATTGTGGTAAACAAAAACACACGGGAACTGCATGCAGTACAGTTATTCCTCACTGCGTTAACTGTTCAAATTCGCACAATAGTTTTGACACAAATTGTCCGCGA
>KZ808133.1:140889-156854 GCA_000696205.2 Oncopeltus fasciatus | reverse complement strand
AAAAAAAAAATCAAGGGTTTGGAAAAAATAATTTAAATTAATTAAATAAGGTTAAAACCGAATTTAGTTTCTATACTTAAAAAATAAAGGGGCCACCCAACCATAAAAGCTACCTTCTTATATATTATCCTTAATATACATTTTTTTATTTGTAAAAATATTATAGAATAGAAATATTGGAAGAGTTCAAAGACAGTCCTTTTTCACCATTGCTTTCTGCCAATTTAGAACTGCATAAGTATTGGCTCTATAGGCCCTAAATGAGTTTCAGTGCTTCACTACCGACTCCCTAATATTTTTTAGCTGAGTGAGCGAGTGAATTTACCAAGTGCTAGCTTTTGGGATATAAGTAGTCCATGTCTGAATTTTAATTACACCTAAAATCAAATATCTGAAGAAATTTAATTTCTTCATCAGTTCAATCCTGTTCCACCTATGTACAGATTAATGTTCCCCTTTTTACCTTCAACTAAGAATTACTATCTTCTGTAATTTAGCCGATTTTCTCATAGTATTTAACACCTCGGTACCTATGAATTGAAGTTCAGCCACTGATGTAGCTCCATTAATGGAGTAATTAACACCTGCAATTTTGACATTTACTTCTTCAGATAAAAGAGTACATAGGTGAATCAATCATCATGACCCAATAACTCGAAGATGAACAAGGTCGTTGTGGCATCCTCTTAAAACTATCCTTGAGCTTTGCTTAGTATTAGCAGATAGAGTAGCTTTTTGATTAGAAAAATTGGATTTAGAAATCAGGTAAATATTCTTGGGGCACTGGAATTTTTTTAGTTAGTGAAGTATTGACAGCCATCAGGCAGCATCAAAATTGCCTTCAGCTTTCTCAGAGGTTAATCAGTCTGTGTTAAATAAATTGCTTGATACTAATCAGTGGCCTTTACTACTGTACTGCCTCTCCAGGCTGCTGGAATCTGAAGATTTCCTCAAGCTAGCCCACCGACACTTATACATGGACCTAGACTTGTACCACTATCCCTTCGATTAAGGCAGTATTCACATCAAGGTTTGTAAACTATGACCCTGATTCCCAGAACTATTCAGTATAATTAAAATACATAGCCAATATAACCAATTTGTAGTTACTAAAAACATTGTATTCTCAAAGAAGATCCTGTCTATCCAACTGACAGATATCATTTAAGCTCTATGCAACAATAAAATGATCCGAATATCCCCATGTTAGCAAGTTGGTTTATCTAGACTGTAATCAATGGGGTAAACCTAAGTCTCATACTCAGAGGGACTAGCAAAGGGTTACTTGTGTACGGCTATTGTCGACTTCATAACTAGGCCACTAAATCCAAAGGCGTGATAGCCAAGATAACATGGCTATCACACCTTGACAAGCAGGCCAATACAATATATCCAACAAAACCTCAGTTGGCTTGACAATAACAAATGACAAATCTAATTTGTCATTGTATGTCTTAAACACATTGTACTATTAGCTGTATAACTATTGGATTAGCTTGATGTCTAGGCCTGGTGACCAGACCAACTAAATTTCCCCTCATCCATTAAGTTTGCTCCTATATCTAAGGGAGGGTTTTCTTGTCTTCCCCCTATGACATATTTTGATATAATGCCTCCCCCTATATCGAAAAAAGGAAGATAGGCTGATAACCTGTCTGTCTGAATTATTATAATTCAGGAAACCAAAGCACTTCGACCCTATGTCCCAGCCCTGTGGTGGCTACAGGACATAGGAGAAAATTTATCTTTATATGCCTAGTATATTTTATGTACATGACACATCACTTAACGTTCTGGTACCAACGATAATGCCTTTGAAGGAGGACATGAACAGTCATCAAGATTTGTAATCCGATCACCACAAATTTACTGATGAAGAAGTTTGCTATGAGCGATGTGTGTGTGTTTGTACACACATAATTGATTAACAAAAATAGATCAATTTAAATTTGAAAATACCAAATTTAAGTTTCTCCTAAGAAAGAATGGTGGAGAATCTAAGACATTTTTCAAAAGTATATAGAAATTGTAAGTACCAATTAGAATATCTGCTATTCCTATTGGGAGCGGGGAGGGGGGAGGAACATACATAATTGCAAATTTTTTTTTCAAAAAGTACATGGTATTGAAAATTAACAAGTTAGAAGAAACTAATAAACTCTTAAGGAGTTTAGTAAGATTAAATTATGTTCTACATTTAGCAAGGAAAGGCAGGTCAAATAATTAAATTACCAAGTTAATGTAATATATTACTATTTCACTACTCCTAAGAAAGAAAATCCTTAATCTGAATGCCTTTAACTGAATTAGAAAAATTTTGGGTTTGTCCCTGAACTAATTGATAAGCAAATACAAATTTAGTAAATTTATAAGAATATAAAAAAAAAAAATTAAGCGATTATGAAAGTAGATGAAATAAAAGATGTAACTTTACATCCTGCTGAAGAAATACTATTTTGAAGAAGAAATAAAAGTATTTCAAATATACTGTACTTAATTTATTTATTTATTTTCCACAGAGAAGAAACCTCAATTGCACTCAAAGCATAGGGGATGAAAGAAGATTAAAATATTTCTATTACTAATACATTTATTCAGCCACAGTTTAGCTCATCCTTAAATTCTGGCATATACCATTATATAAATGAATTCTTCAAACCAATTTCTGTAAAAACTTCATTTAATTTATTTTTTTATATGATTACTGATTTGAAAATCAAAAAAATGCTTGACTTATTTTAAAACACTTCATACAATAGAAATAAAAAATATAATGGTTAACTACAAGCATACTTTGGACCAGCAAGAATTCAGGAATCCATTAATACTTTATAAACGTTTTGAAGAAATAAAAAATATAATGGAGAACTACAAGCATACTTTGGACCAGCAAGAATTCAGGAATCCATTAATACTTTATAAACGTTTTTATGACTTACAAAATATCTTACTTTGAATTTAATGAAGTCAATGACAATTTATTAACATTTCAACTAATAGTAGAAATTTAACCAAAGACAAAAAAATGCACATGCCCTAGTTGAACAATTATTTAATCCTTTTTAATACAATAAATAATTCTCTACAAAACAAAGTTAATAATAAGCCCCTAAGAGCATCATGACTAAAATGATTTATATTTTTTTTTAAACTAGATGTAACAGATAAAGACAAATTTAATATTTAGAATTTTTAATGAAACTACATATTGTTCAACATAATGACTAAGTATTAAAATTAAAAATAATAGATTTCAAACAAGTAATTAACTTGGAAAAAAAAAAATTGGAAATTAAGACACTTTCTACCAAGCCTTTTATGCATATAAATCAAATTATANAGTGTAAATTACTTGTCTATTTGTATATGAGCGGATTATTTCATTAGCTTTATGGCATATTATATTATTTGTGCAAGTTTTCTTTATTGACTTGAGGCGGAGATCAATCATCGGTACTATTCGCTTCCATGGTGGCTCGTCGACTTCAATATATTGGAGATTAACTTCAGGTACCGATATAATTTATATTTAATGTTATATTATTAATATTTATTTGGTTTCTACAATTTGGTGCCATTCGGGACATTTGGTTCTTAGAAAATAAGTTTTTTTATGCTTTGCTTTAAGAAAGTAAAGTTTCTGCTATTGCATACCCAAATTCTCTTGATGGCTGTTTTGTGAGACTACCAACTATAATATATGAAGCCTCACAGATTCTCAGTGTTAAGAAATTTCCTATATCAGGAAATCAGACTAATTAAAATATTTAACAAGAGGCTGTTATTAGTAGTGCAATACTTTGTGTGTGTGTGCGTGCATGCGTGTGTGTGTGTATCAATATTTTTTATGTATGCTAAATAACGTACTAGTTGTCAAAGTTTTGAAAATACTTTTGAATGTTTGGAAATAAACCATTTCAGTTGTAACATAATGAACTGTAACATAAATTACTAGAAAAATAGTTCTGTACAATTGAAGTATTAACTATATTTAATTTTTCTTATGGTAATATTCTATTTACAGTACTCAAAAAACATATGTCTCTTTTTAGGACCAAGAAGCTGTCCTCAATGAGTTGAGGTCTGCGGGATTCTGCGATGTGTTTGAGTACTCTGGAGGTGGGTGGGCTTGCTTCCTTTGTAACCATCCAGAGCGGGCGTTTGACTTCCTCCACCACTCAGAACCCGTGATCCAAGGACAGTTGAAAGAGAAGCGGGGGCGTTGGCGTATGTTTAGGCGTTGGCGTACCAGATACTTCACCCTATCTGGAGCCAGGCTTGAGTATAAGGGTGCTGTAAGTATTTTCTTTTTGTCACTTGGTTATCTTTCAAGATTTTCCTAAAGTCACTAGTGTTACTAAAGTATTGCTAAATTTTTTAATTTCATTTCAGCCTTCTAAAATCAAAAATTCCTTAAAATATTTTTAAAAACTTGCAGTTATCTTAAACTGAATTCCATTTCAATAAATATAAATTTTTATCACTTGTTTAATTTAATAAAGCTAAAGAATGTTATTTATTAATTTTCAGCTTATAATTTTTATAATTATGTTTCAGTTGTTTAGTCATTTGCTTGAATATGTCTAATATACTATTACTCTCAACACCAAAAACCAAAAATTTAAAGTATGAACTAGAAAAGTACTGTGTACCCTGGGAGATTAAAAAAAATGTTGAGTTTGTCAAAACTGAGTAAATTACAAGTTAATAGGTCTAACCTTTTCTTTTATTAATCCCCTTACTCTGTCTGGATTATGTTCATATGGAATTAGAACCTAGGTCAGTAGATTAGAACGAAAATCCAAAATCAATATCAATATATTAGTTTATATGGCTTTATTTTCTAGTTAATAATTTTCAAATCAAGTGAGAAGGTCAACTCAGTTAAAGGACACAATTCTGTAAAATGATTTATTACCTGCTTCTAATTCACACTATACCTCAATCCATTAATTCATTAAAGGCCTCCTCTTACTTTTTAGTGCTTTATACTGTATTTAGGTTTGTCAAGATTCAACAGCTTAAGCTTTAATCCTTTTTTTTTTCTGAATTAAAAATCAAATACAGTTGGACAATGAATAGCCTACACCTGAATAGCTTTCCAGAGACTAATTGAAAAAATTATATTCTTCTTATACTCTGATGGCTCCATTCTACATTTATTCTTTGCCAATTAATTTCATCAAACTTTATGTTGAATGTGTCCTTTAACAGATTTCTCATAGGGAAGGTATCATGTCACAACTTTTAAAAAATTTCAACATCTAAGTTTTTTACCAATCTTATATTGGTGACGGTGCAATGTGATCCATTAAAAATTACATATATGTGTATGTAATTGCCTCTATGTGCTCTACCATTCATAATTTCTAAAATAATGACACTAAATTAGTATTCAATCTGATTTGGTTTCATTAAACTTTGTTTAATGAGTTCATTAATGGCTAAAATCAGTCAAGGGGAGAGTAGGGTGTTTTATGAGAGACCAAAGTTTAAAATCTTAATACCTTCATTATTATTTATGTTATGGGAAAAATGTATAAACCAAAATAAAATAGATGTAATTTATCATTTTATAATACAATTTGATATTTTTTTTTTCCAGAAAAATGCATATTAATGAAGGTATTCTGGAATATAATTTAGATTGATTGTTATCTCTTTTATTTAATAAAGAAATCAAATTCATTATTTAGACTTATTCTGCAAACTTTTGTATTAATTCATTTTTGACTCAAATCGGAGGAGGGGGTTTATATGAAGATAAAAATCTATAATTGTATTATATTTAATGTTACTTGAGATATGAAAAAGTTTTTTTGAACAAAATTGGTGTAAAATCTAATTTTCTAATGCTTATATTCTACAAAATTTTTATGAAAAATGCTTTTTTCATAAAGAAATGGTTTATTACTTGGTAATGTAACCATGATGGCTGAGGGCTTCCCTCTCGACATTTTCTTCGCTGGCTTTTACAAATTTTATTATTTACTCTTATTTATATTCATCTTTAATAATGCAATGGATGTTTGCTTAGATTAAGAGTTCCTGCTTGACAAGCTTTTCAGCAACTTTCATTCTAGTTAGATACATGCATTCATTCAAAATACTGAATTAATCTGATTTAATGTTTATGAATAGCTAGTGCTTTTCATGTGTAAACTCTGTGCTTTTTCCAATAGATTTTAAAGTAAAATTTTGTGAAGTATGATCTACTGTGCTATTTCGACCAAAATTATTTCTACTCTTCTTGTTTATTTCCTTATTTTCTTCTACATGAATGGCTGATAATTTTTTTTTTTTTTTTATCTTACAGGTTGACTTTAAATAGGAAAAAAATGATAGCAATATGGAATTAAAATTATTAAATAAAGATGAATAAGAAATAAAATTATTGTAGTTCAGATAGAAAAAGAGTTATCAATATTGGCTAAAGACTGTTTAATATTATTTGTTTCAGAAGGATGATAAAGAAGGTCGCCCTATAGATGTACATCAAATTCGTAGTGTGAAGGTTTCTCGAGGGGCTAGGAACATCCCGAAAGCATTTGAAATTTTCACAGGAGACCACTCTCTGATCCTCAAACCAAAGGGAGGAAAGAATGCTGAGGAGTGGGTCCAGTGCCTGTCAGTGGTCGTTGCCCATTCTCAAGCAAGAGAGGTCTCTAATAGAGGTTCAAGCCTTGCCCGCACTCCAGTGTAACAATCTGCTTGATCCTTTATAACTTAACATTTTTCTCTGAATACTTCATGGATTTTTTTATTATTTTGTTGTTTTAGGATAATGACAATATTTTTAACTAATATATTACAGAGCAGCTTATCTCATGTATATGTGTATAGTTAATTTTTATAAAAATATAGTTTTTACTATAGATTGTGTCTCAATACATGCACTGGGGCCACAACTGTAATTAGTTCTTAGATTCCACTGTTAAAAAATGCTCGATTGCTTGATAATTTTCAAGTATCATGTTGATTTAACATTGATAGAAAACTAATTCTGGTTAACAAAGCAGTGAAATTCTATTGGATTCCTTCCTTTTTAATTTTTGAGTATTTCAAAAATTAGTTTTCTATGCAAAAGTTTAAACATAGTAAAATAATTCCGTAGCAGTTATAACACTTCATTTTTTCTTAATTAAATTAATAAGTTCTTCTCATAGATCATGATTATAGATGTAATCAGAGAATAATATATAAAATATCATAATTAAGAACAATAATATGAACTAAGTGTGTGAATATGTATTCACTATCAAGCTTGGTTTTTTGTATTTTATTTAACCTTCCTTTCAATTACTTAGGTTATGGAGGGAGAGGCTCTCTGCAGTTTGCTACTCTATTATTAATATCTTGGCTCTGGGCAAGCTTTCATTTCTTGATAAAAGCTTGTCTAGGGGGGCATTTGAACCTGAAAACCAAGATTGAGAAACTGGAATGGAGGGGCTAATTTAACACTTTGCTAAAAATTGGTTTAATTCATATAGTTTTCCTTGCTAAGTTTGGGTGGGTGTGTTTGCAAATTGCACAGAGAAAATTATAAATAATAATGCTTGAATTAGGTGTAAATCATGTTATGATTTTTCAAAGTGCTTCCATCAAATTTTGATATCATATTTAATTACACTATCCCATTTCAACCTAACTAGTGTCTTTAATTAAACCTTGGCCTATTTTCATGAAATTGTGA
Source organism: Oncopeltus fasciatus (assembly GCA_000696205.2). Classification (NCBI taxonomy): domain Eukaryota; kingdom Metazoa; phylum Arthropoda; class Insecta; order Hemiptera; family Lygaeidae; genus Oncopeltus; species Oncopeltus fasciatus. Next base: position 149,161 of record KZ808133.1, on the reverse strand, counting down.
TACTTTTCTCTTGTAAACTTAAGATATTTTCCATTTATAGTTATCGTTCTGGACACTTAACATATATTTGGCAAAGATATTTTAACTATGAAGTTTTTTCTCATTTTCAGATATGATACACTTCATTTCTACTTTCCAAATTAAAAAGTGCTAAAAATGCTAGGTTATTATAACATATTTAATTTTTTGAAACTTTTTCAAGGAAAGCCTTGGATTTAAACAAAACAAAAAAACAAATATTGCCCAAAATGGAGGGAATTATTATTGCTGAATTTTTGATAATTGGAAAGAAAGTAAATTTGTTTTTTATTTGAATCGTACAGGGAGCTAAAAAAAAAAAAAAAAAAATATATCTCAGCCGGGGATCAAACCCGGGTCCCCCACTATCTGGTTGGGTAGATGTATTCTATTGAATTTTTTTTAAAGCAAACAAACTAAATTTAGAGTTAGGAAAAAAATATGCCAGTTATCATTGAAGATTGTAAAACATTAAAATGCATCGTAAAATAACTTGTTTTACAAAACATTTTTTAAAATAAAAGCATGGCTTGTTTGTTAATTAAAGTGGTCATATAAAGCAAACAACATGCTGGAAGATACCTAAAATAAAACAAAAGAACCCATATGCTGTTTGAGATAAGCAAAGCACCTTATTGTCTGGACTCTCCTCAGTGATATCTTAAAGAAAGTCTTGATTAACTTTTTAAGCACAAGTGAACAATATTAAATTGCTTTTGTGAATACATTCACTGAACATGGAAGTGATATTCAAAATGCCTCTTCTTCTCAGCAAATGTCTCTACTGCCAAATAGGAATTTTGTTTTCTTACTAGAAGTTTAAAACAACACTGTCAATCTTTTATTATGTAATTCTTACTTTTATTGGCATTCACTTTGTTAATTTATATTTTTTTTTAAAAGAAAGTCCCTGTTGCCTCCTTTTCTATTTTTTTTATGTGCTATACCTATTTGTTATTTTTTTTTTTCCATTCTTATTTATTACTATTTATTTTCATTTGCGTGGAAGAATTTTGATTCTAACCAAAAAAAAAGTTGTAGCAATAAAAATTTTCCCAATTTTGTTTATTTGTATGTTGACCATCATTATAGCCCATGTTTCAAAATATCGACTACAAAGTTTTTTCTTTGAATAATTCTATTCCTGAAAAGTTTCAGAATTGACATAATAAATCTAAACAGTAATTATTATCCCTTAATAAGACTGTTTTAGTTCAAGGATTTTTGATGTCTTCCACTCTCAACAAACCCTTTCAAAGGAATATTTATCCTATGGTACTTCAGCTTATCCAAATAAAAATTAGATATATTTTAATTTATTGTTTCAATATATGATCCATCTTACTTCAGTTAATTTCAAGGAGTGCCTATTTATACAGTGTCCTCTTTGATAATACAAATTTTGTGAATATATAACCATACCGACACTAGAAAGTATTTAGCATATTACTGGTTTAACTTGTCATTGATTGAAAAAAAAAAGTCTTACTTTAATTCTTACATCTTAAGGTAAATCTTACAGCTGATTTAGAACTTAGGTTAGCTAAAGTGAAATTTGAATTGAATGTCTTTCAAACAAATCACTTCATTTTCCAATAGGGATGGGGAAAATGTCCCTGAAGTGTGTTATGACAAGTTTTTATGCATTTTTCTTGAAATCTATTTTTTAGTTTGTGGTAACTGGTACTCGTTCCTCATGTTGAATTCACTAGAGGTTAATCATTACCAAATGGGAGTTTAACTCTTGGTAAGAATGTTCCTAAATGTGATAATAAATAAAATATTTATTTGAAGTTTTTTTTTTAATTTATATATAGATCCTTAATAGTTTCGGTTTGTACATTACAACATTTAGGCAGTAGACTCTTCTATAGTCTCAATCGTGAAATTATTTTTAACAAGCCAATGAAATATATGTTTAACAGACTGCATTTTTACTTGTTGAAATGGAGTAGCAATTTTTAGAAGCGTATTCATTGAGATAGTTTTGTCAAACTCCTTGATTTAAGTATAGTTCTACATTTTGAGACTGCTTATACTGATTTGAATAGAAAAGCTCTTAAATGTTTTTTGTTTTTTTTATCTGAAATAAGGGGGCTCTTAAAATTCCAATAGCTTTTTTGTTCTAAATTTTATTTATTTGCTTTAAAATAATTTAGATTTTATTTAATAGACTTTAATCTTAACTTTTCTTATTTTTAATTAAGCACTGAGCATCCTTCTTGCATTTTAACTTCAAAAAATTTTCTTGGATAATTCTTGTGTGTTGTTTTATTGGAGAAAAACAATTGCTTTTATTGTGACTTAATTATACGTGGACCAAAGTTTTTCATCTTCTATTCTTATAGTCCAATAAAATCTTTAAAGACTGTCTTTGAATAACATATTGTTTTTCGTCAACTGCTATATTATAGTTTCTTTATGTAGATATATTTTTATATTACATAGTAATTTTGTTGTTTTATAATATAGTAATGTTACTATAAAATAAGTCTATTTATTGAGCTTCTTTTTTTTTTTATTGGACACAATTTTTATTAAAGACAAAAAATTTTATTCTTTTGTAATTTTATAAAATAGTTGCTTGTATTTAATTTAATTTGTCTTTTTATTTATTTTTATTGGATTTATTTTCTTTATTACTATTAGTTTTAACTTTATAAGTTATCAGTAGATGAGGACCATTAATTTTTCAAATAACAAGCTGTAAATATTTAAGTTAAAATTAGATTACGCTAATGCTCTGTAAAGATATATTCACTTATACATTTCTTTTGTATTAGAAAAAATTAGAAGTATTTTTACATTTCTATTAATAATTTTTTACGAACTTACTTGTTTAATTTCTATTTTATTGGAATTGTTATCTTGTTTACTTCAAGAAGCTATTTTAAGTTCAAAGTTTTTTTGTATTAAGGATTCAAAGATTTATTATCAAAATTTAATAGTTCATAATCCTAGATTATGAAAAATATAAAATTCTATAAAATATGGTTTGCCTGCATTGAGTTTATTCAAGCCCTTCAGCCACATAGTTTGCTTTCAATTCTTAAATATTTATACTAAGTATAAAAAGCTAATGTAAACCTCACTCTTAATGGTTAGTTTTCAGTAATGTATAATATAGATCACTGAACATACATTTTGATGGTAAATCATCATATTTTTTTCTTTTAAATCTCCATTTCTAACAAACTAATTTTTCTTATTTCTGGGCATATTCTTGTATAACCATTTTAACGATAGCAAAGCTAGGTATTTAAATTGAAATTATGATCTCTAGAATTTAAGAAAATTTTCTAATCAGTTGTTCAATTCATGATCAAAGATACAAGATAAGTCTTGTAAAGATGCAATTTTACTCTCTTTTAGGTGCTAAAAACTGAACATGTTTTCAAGTAATTATTTTTAATATTATATTCATGTTTCATTTTTTTTTCAAATTAAAATGTCTGATATAGTATTCTACTCAATTTTTAAATTCATCATTGCATTTATTTTTATGATTTTCATTTTTTTAAATTAAGAATTTTGCTGCTAAAGCCAAAAATTAATTTTATTTAACTTGAGACTGTTGTAATACTGTGGTAGGGCACTGAATTCCTGAGAGAAAAATCCTTGGTTCAATACTCACAGTGCACAGTTAGTTTTTATACGTAACTTGTGTGTAACTATGGCATGTATGTGTATATATATATATATATATATATATATATATATATATATATATATATATATATATATATATATATATATATATATATATATATATATATATATATATATATATATATATATATATATATATATATATATATATATATATATATATATATATATATATATATATATATATATATATATATATATATATATATATATATATATATATATATATATATATATATATATATATATATATATATATATATATATATATATATATATATATATATATATATATATATATATATATATATATATATATATATATATATATATATATATATATATATATATATATATATATATATATATATATATATATATATATATATATATATATATATATATATATATATATATATATATATATATATATATATATATATATATATATATATATATATATNTACTAGTAGATGATAATAATAACAATGCAACCTTACTCGTTTTTTTTTCTTAGCTTTTCTTATTGTACCAGTCAATTATGTGTAATTTGATTTTAAAAAGGTGTAACTAGATTATTCTATCAGAAAAGTATTTTGCCTAACCTTTATAACTGATAACTCTTTTGTACTATCATGGCAAAAGAACATTTAAGAAATTTCTTCAAACGTAGACTGAACCTACATGACATACCAAAAATACGGAATATATTATAAGTATATAAATATCTCTGTTTGTTTGAACTCGATATTTTAATTTCTTCTTTAATCAGTTTGCTGAGTAATTATTGCTCTATGGAATATAAAAGTTTAAAGAAAGATTCACTTGGAAATTTAAGAATCTCTTTGTTGTTATTTGTGAAAAAATAATGGATTATTAATATAAAAGGTTAAAGAACCTAGTATGTTTTATTCTTTGAAATTTATATACCTTATAGTTTTTATTAAAAAATGTACATATAGGATGATAATTTGTGATTGTAATTCTAATTATTTTGACAACTTTTACTAGTCATCCAGTCTGACACAAGCCTATTATTCATCTGTACTATACTTGTGGTGTAATGGCTTTACACACCAGCCCAGATAGCAGGAGATCCAGGTTCGATTCCTGGCTGGGACAGATAGATTTTTTTATTCTATTCCCTCTCATTAATTGTACTATACTATCTTTTTCTTTTCCTCATTGTTCTTTTTTGCTGGAAGAACAAATTCATTTTTGCTGTTATTAGACAATTATAATACAAGATTTCTTATTAATACATACTCGTATGTATGTACAGAAGTATATTTTAGCAAATTTCTTCTTTTGTCTTATTGTGTTTGTTTATTCGCCCCTTCAATCGTTTGTTCATTGGTTCATTGACGTAAAATTTCCTATCATTTTTAGTATCTATCTTGGTTATTACAGGTTTCACATGGTTTGGTTATTGATTTGTCAGTGCATTTGAACTCATTTTTTCACTCAACCAATCTTATTCACCCTTGGCGTCTATACCTTTTCTGCTCATTGCCCATTTAAGCTTTTGTAATATTCATGTCCATATTTTAAAAAACTTAAGGAAATAATCTTGCTTTTGTGATATGAACTTTTAATGTTTAAGGTAAACTTTCATGTTTACTTTTATTCCAGACTTGAACCACAGAAATTGTTAAACCTTAGAAATCTCTGCCCTCTTCATTAATCCAATTTATCATTGTTTAAATAGTTGAAGTATTATTAGGTGCAAATGACAAATTGTCCTTTTACCACTTAAACCAATTAAAAATTACAGCACAGTTATAATAACTTCAATCATCCATGATGTAGGAAAACGAACTACTTTATTAAAAATAAAGGAAATTGAGTAAAAATTAGTAGAAAAATATCTGTAATTCAAAGATTTATTGAATAAACTGAATGAAGAACTTAATTTTTATCAGTGTCATATTTCATAACCTAGTGAAAGTAGTAATTTTTTATTTTATAAATGAAACTTAGTCTGTTGCTGTTATTAGACAATTTATTATGTTAAAGTAAATTTATTATTTTTTGATGGGTAGTAAATATCTGATTATTTCACTTGGAAATTGCAATGAACATCTGAGATCGAACTTGTCTTGTATCTCGAAAAACAATCAAGTTGATTGTGAACAAATCAAATTTAAGATTAACAAATTGCATTCCTTTCTTTTCTTCTTCCATCTCACAAATAATCATATTGTCTTTCTTCAAAATTATTATTCCCTAAAAATTCTAGTTTTACATAAACTATCCGCTTTGTACTTAGTTTAATCGAATAATGGATAGGCCTGTTGAATTGTGATCAATATAATGAAACTAAAATGCTATTGTGTTTTAACAATAGTAAAATAAAATATATTGAACTATTATATAATTTTTTTTAGTTTTTTAGGATATATACAGTATTGTTATATGTAATATGTATATTTAATTGTAAAAAATCATACTTAATATAGTTTTTTAATGACTTGTGATGTACTTTTTTCTCTATTTAAAAAAAATTGATTTAATTTATTATTATGTAAAGCAAAATTAAATGTATTTGTTTATGATTTCTTAATTATATGCAAAAAAAAAAAAAATTTCATTTACTATATCTGATTTTCTGGAAGTCGAACTAAATTTCAGGCCACGTTCTACCTAACTACTTACTTTATTTGTAGATAATCATTTAATTTGTGTATTTCTTTTATATTATAATGTTCCTCCATAGAAAAAGTATTATTAATGATTCTTGTATTAGTTGATTTTTAAAGTTTCTTCGCTGAATAGAATTTTTGAGGGGGCTGGAAAGGGGGGTTAAAGCTCTCTCATTCTGCTAACTACTTATCTATGTTTAGAATTATAATTTGGACAAATAAATAGTGTTACCATTTGTTTAAAACATTCTGTTTTCAACAAGTTATGGTGATGATGAAGGACAAAACTATAAAATTATAAAAAAATATATTAATGTTTCTGGAAAAATGCTGAGGTTTTGAAATCATTGATTTTCATTGAGAGTGCTTGGAGGAAGTTAGGAAGCCAACCAAAATTTGTCATTTATTTCAGATGGGTGTTCATATTTTGTTCTTTAATAAATTAAATATTTTCTGGTTTCCAAAGCTATTTTAAGTTTCACCATGTTTGAAAATTATATCTAAGCAAATCGCCAATAACCTCAGGAGCCGACGGGCACAAAAAAAAAAATCTAAGCTTACGTGATTTTAGTAAACAATCAGTTTGGGGTTCCTGTTTTTCTCATAAAACCATAGCTTGCTATATCATCATGGTTACGATATAATTGGTTGAGCATTAATTCTTAGGGGAACTCAATAGGATTATTTAAAGAACAAATAAACCATTTTGATTCTGAGAATCAATATTTAGTATTTGATCTTTTTTTATTAATTATTCTAAATGTTCTCTGAACTTAAGTACTAACTTGGAGCCTGTAGTTCAAAAAACTTTTTTTTTTTAATTTCTATTGAACACTTGTAATTTTTATTTCCCCATTCATATTTCTATAAATTCAAAACATTTTATAAATTATAATAAACTAGGCTTATAACAGATTTCCAATAGGGAAATAAAGCTATTTATTGTTGGTACAACGTCACAACTTTGAATTATTTCTGGGGATCTTGGCATTTCTGACATATCCTATATTGGATAAGGTAAAAATATGGTCCTTTAAAGGATTAAATATATATGTGTGTGTGTGTGTGTGTCTCTAACTGTTCTACTGTAGAAATTAAACACCATTCAACTCATAAGTTATTGTTGCTAACTCTACAATGAACTTGAGAAAATTTCAAACCAATACTCAGATCAGTTGCCATTTTCAGTTCATCTTAATTGAGAATGTGGCTTGCAGAATGAAATATAATTCTAACCCGCCTATTTATAGCTTCAACATGGACGAGAAAAAACGGTAAGTTCCATTTAATTTTCTTTTTATTAATGTTTTTGTATCTTTTAGGTCTGCCTCGGCCCTTCCATGAAGTTATGAGATAACTAACTCCCCGAGTCATATCAGTGTCTCAGAACGTCGGGCTGGTCGCGGCCCTTGCATTAACTTGTGACAGTGATAAAAATAAGTGGTAGAAACTAGTAATTTATAGCACTTGGTCGATATTGTTAAAGACTAGGGAAGCACGTAGAACTAAGAGAGCCAGACCTGTACGGGAAGGGGTCATTGAAGGATGCCACCTGTTTACTTCAAACGAGGAAATCATTCTTACCCAGAAACAGCTATTAGATTCAACTTGACCTACCTCGGAACTTCCATGATTTATAATAGCGACCCCCGAAGTAGTCTCAGATCGCGTGTCTCGCAAAAAGTGACAGAAACTTGTTGGTGCATACAATATAACAAGTTATTTTGCGGCCTCTTTGTAAGTAACACATTTAATTCATTTTTACATATATGTTAATTAGCTGTAAGTTATCTTTTCTACATATTTATTTATTTATTAGTGAAAAAGGACAGTAGGTTCGATTGTTAGCTGTAATTAGTAGGTGTACTTATTTGTTATAATAAATTTACTTCAAATATCGTTATTCTTAATTATTAGCCCATATTGAATATATATATATTTAT
>KZ808133.1:58581-68741 GCA_000696205.2 Oncopeltus fasciatus | reverse complement strand
GGCGTTTAAAAAAACCAAAATGAATTTTTTTTTTTTTGGTTTATAAAAAATATTTTTAGAACTTTATATATGTGTTCTGTGTGTGTGTATGTGTATAAAATATTATTTTATACTGAGACATAGAGATTTGGCGATAATTTATTAATCAAAGTCTATTGATTAAATCGTTGCCAAAGAACTGCCGGGAGTACCAGTAATAGCTTGAGTGCTTAAATTTGAAGTTTGATAAGAAGTGATTTAATTACGCTATCACTGCTAGATGACCTCTCACCCTGGAGACGGAAGTCAGGGAATCGAACACGTTTCGCCGCTCGTCCGTCATCGTCTTTCTCCAAGAACCTGCCTGGCAAATGAATAGGCCAACCGCAGACTGCTTAGGCAACGCTTTATGGGGTATCATCTTGCAGGCTGGATCTGAGTCGAAGGTGGGCGGTTGGCAATACACGAGTCCATTTGTCGCTGCCTACGTATGCCGTAATGGCTGCTTTAAGCGTTGGGAATCACCGTTCGATGCAGTCCATAGCTTGGGGATGATAAGCAGTCGTCTTGCCCTTTGCAATTCCCAAGAGCGAATTCAGTTGATAAATAAAATTGGGTTTCGTATTGCCGGCATTGGTCGGTCTTAGTCTTGTGGGGACGCCGAATCGGCAGATCCATTCTGTGTCTAGAATGAGATAGAGTCTGTGATTTAACGTAATAGTTTATGGGTCTATGTGGTCTGGCGTCCTATAATCTTGAAACAATAAAGGTGTCTGTCAGAAGGTGTGGGGGCCACCGCATTTGAGTCTCCAACTCCTCCATAGAAAAATCCTTCCTTCAAACCGAACCATCTGCTAAAAACTACGGAAGCTTGTGACGAGAGGACCAGGCCTATGCGGGAAGAGGCCAATTCACCGACGCCAGATGCTTGCTTCCTTCTAAAAGAGGGAATTAATGTTTACGCGGAAATAACTATTAGAATCTCCTTGGCCTGCCTTTGCCTTTCCCTTAAGTTATAAAAGCCGGCCCCTTAGTCAGTGATAAGTTAAAGTTACTACTCTAGGGGCGCCAGGCTAGCTCAGGGGATCCGTACGGGATTCGCAATCCTGACGCTGCGGGTTCAAATTCCGCCCAAGTCAATCTTTTATTTTTAATATAGACGCTTGTCCTGAGCCATGGGTGTTTAGAATGGGGTAGCAACCTGTAGATACCCCTCCCTCCAATGACCCTTAGTGGTTGCAAGGAGGCTAACCCAGCAAAAAAAAAAAAAAAAAAAGTTACTACTCCGAATCAGTGGCAGATTCGGTGAAGGATCGAGTGTCTCATATCGTCGGGCTGGTCGGTGCCTCTGCAGTACCAGTAACAGTTAAGTGATGAGTGACAGTAATTAGCAAGTTCTTTTGAGGCCTCTATGTAAATAAACAAATTTAATTTATTAGTATATATCTGTAATTAGCAGTAAGTAACATATATTTTCTTTTTGTTTATTTCCTTTGACCATAGGTAGAAGAGATATGCATGCGCATGAATTAATGGCTAGCCGGTGGTTTTGTTCGTCATGAATAGGCTGCGAAACGGCTCAAATTTCCAGCTGCAAGTATGTGTGCAACGTTGAGCTTTTGATAAAGTCGACCTTTCATATTATTTATATATTTCAGTCATTAATGGACTTATTCAACGCTTTGGCAAAATAAGCTTAAACACTGCATAAACTTTCATTATATATAAAAAATTTTGAACGGACCATATTTTTAGCTTCTGAAATATAAGATTGGTGATTAATTACAATTTTTCAAAAGTGAATTTGACAGATCATGACTGATTTTGTACTGATGGCATAGCTTAGTTTCCCCGCGGGAAATCTGCTATAGTGATTTAAACTCTTGGGATGGAAACTCCGAACAGTTATATTTGTCAATCTGGGATTCTAGGTTTGCGAACTCTTTTACTGCTTCTTCGACTGCTCATCCACGCGACCCTTGTCACATTTGCGTATTCTTTTCTCGCAAGAGATGCTTTGCAGCATTTTTGAACTTATTTTCGCTTCAACATATCTCCTAGGAGTTTGCCCTTTGTATGAATCTTATGCTGTAAACATTATATCAAAATAATATCACGTTTTTTTCGTTTAAAATCAATATAGCGCAGTCCAGCTATCTGTCCGTTTTCTTGATTTTACATCCCCGGTCATCTGCCTTTCCTCGGCTGGAGTAAGGCAGGCCTTGCGGGTTTTAACCGCGTTCCAGTGCCAGAGGTAGGCTGTAGGTACGCCGTTAGGGGTGGGGCGCGTTCGCCCCCCTCTCCCAAGAGTGGCCAGGGACATCAATTTTACCCTCAGCGTAAAGGGGAACTTGTACAAACTTCGTCAGACTTCCACTCAATTACTCCGCCAGCTTCATGCTTTTGTACTCAGGCGGAGGGGAATTTGTGAGTTTTCATTCACCCTCCTTCACAGAAATAGTCTAAACGTAAAAGGCAGTAGGGGAGAAAACTCAATTATAATTTAGTAACAATTTAATGTAATACATTTGGTTTCTAATTATCAGACTCTAGCGGATTCCAAAGGACTTGCAATTTAGATTGCTTAAAACATTTTTCTAAATATCTTTTCAGTACTTTTTTCAAACCTGCCTTCTAAAGAAAATTATAATCATCTAAAATTTAAAAAAAAATGGTCGGTGTGCGTCAACCTGTCTATAGGCCTCAGTTTTCAGTTTTCCTTAATGAAATTTCATTATAGCTTTTAAATACAAACGAAATGCTATTATTTATTCATACCAACACCTGAATGTCATTTTTTTTTTCAATTTGTTCAGTACCCTTAATTGCTGGTGTAAAATTTAGTTCAGAGTAATGAAACTCAACAAAGAATTTTTTCACTCTATAAATATATAGACTATAAATATTTCAACACAAATTGTTATAGATTAAAGATATCTTACCATGGAAATTTCAAGGAAAAAAATGTGTTTGGTGCTGTGGAACCAGCCTAGTTTATACAGCACTTGGGCGACTGACTTTCTCAAGAGTTGAAGAGATCTACATCCGCATATTGTTCAAGCTTTTGGAAACACACTTCCAAAATCTGATTTTTAGGTTTAACTTTGATATCAAGTGTAAACCTCTATTTGTATTCTTCTTCGCAAAGAGAAATAAAAGGGTTCCAGGTATAATAAATAATAAGTGTTCCATAATAATTTTGTTGATTTACAAATAGTAATCATATAACAATTGTAAAAATTGTTCGTTCAGACATGATGAAGAGGGACTATATTCTCGAAATATTGACCTTCACTATATTATTGTTCAATATTATTTGGAAAAAATCTTCAATAACTTACAAAAACGTTATCTTTAACTTTATATATATATATATATATATATATATATATATATATATNTATATATATATATATATAATATTCCCATACACACCTGCCTTACACACACATACATGACAATTATCAATCATAGTTAGAGGCCCTGCTTCTAATCCCCGCTAACCTTGTAGTTATATATTTATAAATTTACGACGCAGAGGGGAAACGCCGTTTGATACTATTCCAAGGAGATTTAGGTAAATTAAGGACCATGAGATAGTGAGGCCATCTTTATTTTAGGCGACGGATTCTAAGGCTTGGAACTCGATGACAATGATCGTACATATGATGAAATGGGATTCTATTAGGGAAGAAAAGTGAAAAAGATTTACTTAAAGTCTGTTAATTAAATTGTATTGAAATCTTGATTAATAGTTGTGATAGTGACATATTATGAAACATTTTCAATTATTTTTAGGGTTTTAGATGGATAGGGTTCGTTGGATATTTATAGAATATTATAGAACCCCTCCCCGTAGAGTTACATATGTCTAGATTCTAAAGTCTTATGAAGCAAGTTTGTTTTCTATTGTGTATTTTGAACATCTAATTGTATATGTGTCTGTTAAATTGTTTGTTTCTTGAGTTTCCAACGTTCGCCTGAGGTAGGTCATGATGAGTGATGGAACCCATAGATAACGGATACAGATTAAAATAACGAATATTACTCTTAGAAACTAGAAAACATTTTATATTTACCGTTTCTTCTTCCGGGTTGGACCGTGTCAAGTTGTTGACAGTTGCCGAGCTTTCGCACATCATGTGATGGCTTCTTCAGGGCTGAATAGAGAATGAAAGCTGTTTTTTAAATCCAGGTGGTATATAAATACCAATTTTTAAAAAACAGCTCTTATTCTCTATTCGCCCTGAAGAAGCCATCACATGATGTGCGAAAGCTCGGCAACTGTCAACAACTTGACACGCTCCAACCCGGAAGTAGAAATGGTAAATACATCTGACCACCGTCGAAGCCTACTTGAACATAGAAAACATTTTGATGTGCTTCCCGAAAAACCGGCTTACTAGTTCCTAATCGCGTATTTTAGATTAAATAAAAGCCGCGTCGAGTCAGCTGAAGGAAGCTAGACGTGTGCACTCTTAGGGCAATGTGAAGTCCTTAGATCACCTAGGCGTTGTGTGAGGGGAGTTGTGTGAGAGACTCGTTCCGAGAGAGGTGCTCAGGTACTCCGGACATGTCTCGAGCCACAAGGGAGGAATAGGAAGAGTCACTTTTTTTAAAGAGAAAAAAGTGGGAATCAGGCCGCCGGACCACCTCGCTCTCCTACCGTCCGGACTGCAGCCAACAGCTTTGTACGCTTAGCACAAGCGCTGATAATCTTCTTTTGCCTATTTCTCAAATCTGTGTCTCGCAGATGTTTTTTTTTTTTTTCAAATTAATAAATCTTCATTTATTACAGTCTGTTGGTTAACAGCTTGTAATTTGGTGAGATAGACTTATACAATAAAAATTAACCTAAAATAAATAAATGAACATCACTGTGCAGAGAGAAAGGACCCATCGACCCCACTCCTAATAGGTTTAGGCATTAAGGCCCAGGAAGTCGCTAGACCATCTCCGTTCAAGGTTCGGGCATAAGGATTAGGATTAAATATGAGTTAACTATGGAATAGCTTGAAACTGGTGCACTGAAGGTCTTGAACAACAGTAATATTAAAGTCGTGATGAATGTAATAAAGTGTTAGACACATAATATGGAGCGTTATTTTGAGTATTTTGGACTGAAAGGATTGTATTCGTTGGATATTGGAAGACTTAGCGGCACCCCACAGTTTTGCACTATAAGTCCAGATTGGTCTTATTATGGTCTTGTAGATGGTCTGTTTGTTTTCTATTGTTAGCTGTGAGTGCCTGCAGATGATTATTAATCTAATTATCCTTTCTTTGTATATATTTGTAAAAAAAAAAAAAAAAATACGATAAAATTTTAGTTTTCTGAATGACTCTACGCATAATATATCAAAATAACATGAACTTTGTGTATAAATTAATTTAATCGTAATTTATAACCAAGACCCATCCGTCATGCACACTAGCGGTCCTAACGGTAATAAAATATGTTTTACTCAGACTTGACATCTAAATTATTCCCCTACTCAGCAACTTGTCATTAAAATGTTTGTGTGATTTAGCTCTGTTTACAAAAACATTTCTTATTTTTAATTTTTATCATTAAAAAAGAATTGTTATTATTAATATAAATTGTCTTTCATGAAGAATAAATTAAAGCCATGAAGCTAGATTCATTTTATTTATTTACTATGAAAAACGTATGTTGGGATTATAAGTAAATTAGTGTATCTAACAGTATTTGTCGCTTTCTATGTAAGGCTCCTTTGACTAAAAGTTAGCTTTACTTTTGTAAATTTGTGGAAAGTTTGGATATTTTTTTTAAAGTACATTTTTGGAGAAGTTACTATTATTTAATGGCCTGCAGTGTTCAGTTACTTCCATCCTCGGTGAAGCATTGATACTAAATATGGCTAACGTTCCTTGTTTTTCGCCTTTCCTATTCGATGATCTTCTCGCCTAGAAGCTACCGCCATCCCACCTGCGAGGCCGGATAGGCCGGAATCTCCGACAACCGAGAATGCTATCTGGGTGTTATCTCCAGATGTGTTTTCCATCTTCATAATTCCATGGAGCATTGTACGTGCAGTGATTTTATCTCAGGTCTTGCCTCGAAGGTGGGTGCCATTGTCTGATGTCTGCCGATATAATCCGAATTTCGATCGGCTGTTACCCTCTGTCCGTTGTTTTTCTCTAGGAAGATTTAACCGTGCTAACTAAAATTTATTTATATTTTCTTCAAAACATCCGGTTGGTGGGAATTACAGACAGAAATGCAGAACATACTAAATTGAACGCAACAATCAGAAAAAAGACTGTGCTTCATCACATTGGCTCCACGATACTGATTTGATCTTAAAAACTGTCTCTACCGGCTACTGAAAACCAACTAGCAAAGACATGAATAAGGTATAAGGTGTTGGACTCTGGAGCACCGACTCTGCATGTCCTGCCAAAGAATCCAATCCTTTCGTCGGAAGAACCGTAGAATTATAGTAAATTCTTCATAATACGTATCCAAGTCTACTCTTCACTATGAATGTATGTCCCACTAGCCCTTGACCTAATTATCTCTTGCTTCTCCCTCTTCCGTGGACGATTACCGTTTCTTCCCAACCCGCTATCCGAATCCTTGTCTTCAGAGTCCAATCCCCATCGACGCAAAAGAAGATGGCCTTATGACTTTCTTAGTAAGCTAAAACTCAATAGTTTAGAGAGTATTACTACAGGATTCCTATGCTTCTACTGAAAATCGTTTTGCTAAATTGCAATTATTATAATTTAATTAAATTAAGAAATGTTTAATTTTCA
The DNA here is from genome assembly GCA_000696205.2 of Oncopeltus fasciatus. Lineage (NCBI taxonomy): Eukaryota > Metazoa > Arthropoda > Insecta > Hemiptera > Lygaeidae > Oncopeltus > Oncopeltus fasciatus. The sequence goes on along the minus strand of KZ808133.1, from coordinate 61,982 downwards.
AAATGAAATAAATAAATTTAATTGCAAGAATATTGTAGTGGGAAATGAAAGGAAAAATCCTAGGTTAGTATAGGCCTTCTAGAAGCCTTCTACTATTATTAGCCTTTTTGTGTGGCAATTTTGCAGTGCTCAAGTATTTTATGGATAATACAGGTCATTAGTCAAGTATCTTCCTTCCTAAGTAGGGATCAATTTATTTCCTTTAAGAGACTAATTAAATTAAGTTAAATAAAAGTCATATAGCGTAATTTGTTTGGTTGCTTTAGTAATTATTTTAGAAACTGAAATTTCAGTACATATGAATGTGTTTCAGTACATATGTGTAGTTTACTCATAATTTAAAGTATATTATAATTTGAGAAAATGTTTTCTTTTATGAGATAAATGCTTTCGATCTAATGCTCCATTGTCTGACAGCTCTTCTATGGATGAAGAGGTTCCTGAATTTTTTTTAAATTTATATTTTTGACATGTTAGTATTATTTAATGGCGTTCTCCGTTTCTAAATCGATTACTCTCTTGGTGAAGTACTGACATTCGGTACCTCTTGATGTTCCTTGTTTTTTGCCTTTCCAAATCAATCTACTTTCCTGAAATCAACCTCAATGTACTACTTTCCGCCTGAAGGTTACCTCTCCATCTCACCTTGTATATTGAACCTTTGGCGCTAGGTGCCAACCAGAATTGCACTAGGCACTTTCCGTGCAAGGAACGCGAGCAACTGTTAGAAGCTGCAATTTTTTACGTGTCTTAACTGAACTATTTGATAAGGCGTGCCATATGTTTTGAGCCCGTACGCCTCCCCTTACATTATCAGCTCTAAATTCTTATCTATTTGTGCTTTTACCATACTTCGCAGCTGACAATAAATATGTTTAGCTTTTCTTATGCACTATTTAGTGCTTAGTCACCACTACTCTTTTCGCAAGAGTTATTTCTTGTTTGCACTATTTATTTTAAGAGGATCACAGTATTGTATATCAAGTTTGCAGTAGGTATAAGTATTTATGTGTTCCTTGTTTACACTTGAAGGAAAAACCGATTATCTTGCTGTCGTAAAATTACTCGTCGACCATTTATTTCTAAATAGGCATTGATAAAAGTTTATTAGGCTTGGCTGGGAGTTTATAAATAACAATTAACTTACAATGAACTTTTTGAAATTTCGACTATTATTAGTGCAAGGGAATAGAATAAAAATTTAACTGTCCCAGCCAGGACTCGAACCTGGATCTCCTGCTTTCCGGGCCGGTGCGTTTACCCATTATGCTCGAACCTCGCTCTGGTTTCCCAATTTTCTTTACTATCTGGATCCTATTTGAGTGGTTGCAGGTCTTCATTCAATTATTTATTTATAAATATATTNATGCTTGAGAAAGCAGAATTCCTTGTAACAGTTCACTTACTATGACACATTTATTATTTATTTCTTTATTTTTTTTAAGGCCACACCTAGTTAAATGCTAATAAGTAAGTCACTTTTTTTATTTACATTTTTCACCTTACATGAAATAATTTAGGATCATCGAGGAGTAGCCTATCTACAGACAACCACTCTCCTCTAAACGCTTATGGAACTGGGCAGGCTTTTATTTCTCGATAAAAATCTCCCAGGGCGGTACATGATCCCTTGGGCTTTTATTAGGAACAGTCCCATCGGATTAAGACAGCTTCCAGTCATTCATTTTGTTTACGTAATTTTTCGAGCAGTGGATATCACCAGACTAACAGAACGATGGTCACCCTGGTGTGCCCGGTGCATACTTATGGTTCTGAGGTTTAGAAGCTAGAAAGTCTAATGGAGAAAGGATCGCAGCAAACGAAAGATATGAGCTTTGCCTGTATGTGGATATGTGGATCCAGTTATAGAGGGGGTCTGTGGAGATCTTGCTGTAACTAGGAGTTTTTAGCCTTGTACAATGACGTGGATGTCATGAGGCACTTAAAAATTGGCCTTATACAAGGCATGGATAGGAAAGCTGAGGATGCTTCAAGGATGGACTTGGACGTCATTTCTCTTTAAGTTATGAGAAACTCTATGTTGCAAAGCGAGCTGGAAGAGCAAGAGGGAATTGGCTTGATCTGATTGAAGACTCCATGAAGGTACCAACTGGCGTAGGCTATGCGAGGAGGACCAGACCCGGTGACGGGTTCTCGCGCCATAGAATAAGAAGAATGGGAATTTCTTCGCAAATAAATAATTCCGCAACATTTAATGTAGTCCGATTCATACGTCCCACATGCCGTCGTCAGAGTACCCTCTTATCAGTTAGTAGCCTTGTCGAGGAGCCAGCAGATAGCAGCGAAAGCCAACAATGACTTGTCAGCCGTTTCGAGGGAAGTGCCTTATCGTGCAGACTGGGGCTCTCAGGGGGGTTTTAAAGTACACCTTCATTCCCCTCACCGTTAGGACAAACTATCCCTCTCGTACATTTCGCTTTATTGTTTCTCTCTCCCCCACCTCCAGCTGACTACCGGAGAAGTACTGTTATTTCATTGCGTTACCGCTTGCCAAGTTGTTCCTTTTCCTTGTTAAGCTGTGGGAACTCGCCGCTATTGCATTGTCTTATTTGTTGCGAGTTTTTTTTTTTTTTTTTTTTTTTTCTCGAGTTCAGAATTAGTCCTAATGGGGCGTGAGACGACCATAAAAATTCCTACTTGAAGGAGCTATTAAATAAGTAGTATCAACAACTAGAATGATTATACTTATCACAGTAGCCTTAATCCTATTTTCTGGATATTTTGTCTAATCCCAATATTAGTAACTGTTTAGTTACTAATATTAACTACGGATACTAACCCGGTCTTCCCGGTTATAATTGGTATAGCCGAGATTGAACCCTGAATATTCAACGAACTAANATTTAAGATATATATATATGGTATATATGTATAAACTTAAAGGACCATATGTTTATCTTCCCTTGAGAACTATTGATGTTATAAATAATTTTAAATAATAGAATATGATTAGTGAAAAATGCTAAACACCAAAAGGGTGAGCATTCTGGAGTTTATAGATATTTTAAGAGACACCGAACATCTGGACTCCCAGACATATCGATCAAAAACGAATTGGATATATACATTTTCTCCTTACTTAAAACTATCTGCTTTTATGTACAGCTCGCAATGACTCATTAAAAAAACACAATGTTTCTCATCCAGCTTCACTGATTTTATTTGCTTTACCTGGCGTAATTTATCGCTTATCAGATGTATCGTGAAATTTGCCAGTGTGCATCAGAGTTAAGCAGTTTTTTTTTAACTCAAGTGATCAAATGAAAGAATATTTGAAATTTTAAATATAATTTTATCTGTAAATATTGATGACTACAGCATAAAATATTTTATAAAATACATAAAACAGGATAGTTGAATATCATATATATATATATATA
>KZ808133.1:0-19393 GCA_000696205.2 Oncopeltus fasciatus | reverse complement strand
TTTTCAATATTGTTTTCATAAACTTTTAATTGTCTTACACAGTTTTCTACTTTCATACTCTTGATATCACATTATATTATAATTTTCTATTATACTAATTTCAAATATTACTGTATTCTCATGACATTGTATTTCTACAGCCCTGAAGATGGCTTACAATGTAAGCCGAAACGTTGGCAGATAATCCTTCATTAAAAAAATACATTTCTTAATTTGTGTTTTTTTGGATCTACCTCAACCGAACCCCAACTAAAATCATCTTAGAATAATATCTACGGTCAACAAACTCTCCTTTTCTAGTTTTTGTGTTCTTAAATTATTAACATAAAATACATCTAACAAAAATATTTAATGAAATATATAAGCAAACTAGGAGGGCAAACTTTTTTTTTTTTTTTTTTTTTAAATAAGAGTTTTTTTTCTTCAATATTTCTATTATCAACTTATATAAAGTATAAGGACATGGGGAAAACTTTAGAAAAAAGGGGCAATCCCTATATCTTACTCTTAATTTATGACGTCTATTCCATTTTTTCTATTATTACTTGATTGTGAAGGGATGGAGAGAGAAATTTTAGCGGACGGGAAGAGCAGATCACTGGATATAGAAAAAAAAAAACAATAAGAAAATTAGTCAAATGTCTGGGCTGCGTTTTATTAAGGTGTCGAATTACAGTTTCGTTATCATTGTTTCACATGGGTTTGCATAGTATTGGCAGATTACTCATGTCTCAACAAATATGGATATAAATAAGAGGGAATGATTATATTAATCTTAGAAGCCACTCCGTACATACAATGTCTCTTACAAATATTATTTATGTGGTATTTGATCCCACGTAAATTTTAACAATTTTTAGTGCAAGGGAACAGAATAAAAAATCTAACTATCCCAGCCAGTACTAGAACCTGGATCTCCTGCTATCCGGGCCGGTGCATTTACCACTTATGCTACCAGGACAAGTCTGATAAATTATTAAATTCCCCGCACTAGTGTCGAGAATCTAACCTACGAGGCTGACGAATATATCGTCTTATGCTCGGAGGAGCTGACATTGTCAAGCTGTTTAAATGACTCTCGTTATTTACTGTTAAATTTTAATTTTATAATTATTCTGTTCTCTTGCACTAGTTGTTAAAAAATGTCTCTTACGTTTGCACTGGTCTTTCATGGAAGATAGTGAAGGAGAAGCGCTCACCCATCGTAGTTACATTCGCGAATTTCTTCCTTAACAACATGTTGAAGAGCCCATTGAATAAGAAATGCTGGCTCTCTCTCTGGAAATGTACTTTTCCCGATGAGTGGATTGCGAAAATTTGAGGAATCGCGTTAGAGACAATTAAGCAAACGGTGGAGGGGGGGGGGGGCTTAAGAGGTATGGATATTTTGTATTCTTAACAGTTTGAGTAAAATATTTCTACTTCAAAACCGGGACTAGGGTGTCTGGAATGCCTAACATATACTGACCACTCAGGAACTGAATATAATTAGGAAATTCTTCTTCTGTATTACTACAGTATAAAATAAGCTCCACTACACTCCTAATAATTTGGTTTTTGATCAATTAATTTATTATAATTTTTTCAAGTCCTAGGAAAATAGGGAAAAAGAGAAATTGTGGGTGATTGGAATTTTAGAAGTAATGATTGATCTCATAGAGATTAGTAGGCTCAATGGAAATCCTTTGTTTAGTCCTTTGATTAGTGGAGCTCCCTCTTATCAAAAGAAAAATCTTATCGGAAGTTTCTTGTGAAATAAAATAAATGCAGATATTTTTTTTCATAATTAAATACTGATTTTAGTTGTGGTATTTAATCCCATGTTAATTTTATACAAGAAATACCCGGAAAGCTGGGGACCCGGATTCGAGTCTGGCTGAGGTAGTAAGATTTTATTCCATTCCTTTGCATTTCTTTTATTTCTTAATTTGCCTCGATTTTTACTTAACTTTCAGAAGTTTTCTTAAGAAATCAAATCCGAAAATTCCTAAAAAATCTAGAAAAATATGAATGATTTTTAAATGAAGGGTGTTGAGATAAGTCTCTTAAAATTAATATTTTTTTGTTCGTCTTTATCTGTACATAAAACCTAATATCTCATTCAAGTACTTGAAAGTCATTTATGTCAGTCTCTCCAGCGAGCCTTATCACAGATTTTTTTTCTCAGTGTGTGCCTCAAAAAACGTGGGAACTTTTAGCTCTTTGTCTAACGTCCATGACGTATTTGATTGTGTAGCTTCGTATTCACACGAATCATTTTAAGATATTTCTTCTCCTTTATTCTTTTGTGTGTACTTTTCTACGGAGACTTTTCCAAAAAAATCATTCGAAAAATCATCAAATTTTATTTTGTACGGAACAAGGTTACTTGTGAGTTACATAAATTGCCCTGTTCCTAGGGCATCTTTAGCTTGACATTCTGCATAACCAGATACATTACCTTTGCTTGGGAAAAATTAAACTGACATTTAAAAAAAACAGCTAAGATTGATAAATTACTTTATTTATTTATCTATTAGAACTCTGCTGTCCTAAAGTTCAGACACATTAGTTCGGAGCCTTAACTTGGCCGTTCTGGGAGAAAGTTGGAATTTATGAAAGTTAAAGATAAGGTAATCTTTAATCAATAAGGTTATTGCATTTTTTCTTTACTTTATTATTGTTTTTCTTTCACTATAAAAAAAAATCACATTTCAGAATATGAAAAAACGTAGACAATTAATGAATCTCTTTTATTTGTTGCAATGAAATAAACAATTGGGTTTTAAATATATTAATAATATTTTATTTATTAAAATTTTTTTAGGTACTTCTCATTTACCAAGCTGAGAAATATGGACAATACAGCTTCGAATAACTATAAAACCTATAAGCTTCCTTTACAGTTTTTACGAAAAATGCCTGTATTGTACGAAAAGTATGTGTGAATATCAATACGAAGGCCGAGCAGTTTCCCCAATCTTCATTTCCGTCCTGTGTACAACAAAGCTTAGTGGACTTTATGTTAAAGACCATCGTTTCATCTTGAGTTTTGAATCATTGATCTGCGGAAATCTCATTTATTTCAGTTCTAATGAAACATGGGGAATCTGCTTTATTTACTTAACTCAGCTCCGGATTTGTGGACTTTACTATGTCAAATCATTGTATAAATCTTTTGACTGCTCTAACGGCGTAAGCACCATCTTTAGAGGACTTATTCTCCTCAGTGTTCTTACTGTCGTACGAGAACACGAACTAGTCACTTATTCCTTCATTAGCACAAAGTAATGTGAACCTATAAATTATAGAATGTGGATATTATCAAAAATTGGAAATTGACTCCTATTGGATTGGCTTTTAATAGTACCTGCACCAATTTGGATATAAAAAGTGCAAAAGGGTCCATTACTAAAGTATTTAGAGGCCAATGATTTATTTCTGTTGGAGGATTCCTGGTATGCTCCAACAGGGATAACTCAGCCCTAACTGAGTACCATTCTTCATTGATTTGGAAAAAATCAGGCTGCCAGAACGGAGAGCTGACCAGATACCGCTAGTGTGCCATGCATCGAGAATAAATATTATGTATATCCGCCTTCGACGGTTTGTTACAGGACTGTTTTTTTTTTTTTATTAATTGCAAAAATAGTACATATATTTATTGATGACCTCTAGTTGTCAGCTCCTTGAAGAGGAATTGTCTGGAGGCAGTTGAGAGCCAGCCGAATAGCCGGAAGCCGGCCCCAGTAACGCCCTGCTGTTCCTGCTACTTCCAAAGCGTGGATACCGTTGCTCCTTCCCGCCCTGGAAAACCCGTTAACATAATGCGCTATCGCCGGGGTCTTAGCGGTCCCCGACTTTCGTCTGCTGCATCCTAAACTCCCTCTCTGCACACCTCTTCCAGGCAGGATCTTGTCGCATGTGACGACTTCACCTCACGAATATGTGTTAAAAGCAAATATTGGATGTTGAAAGTACCAGTCTTCTAGGATCTCTTAAAAATCCTTTGTCGTTGCTATAAATCTTATGAATGTTAGAAATAATGAACATGTTTGGAGGTTGGTTGGGCGTCAAGTATTATGCTGGAGAATTAGTCAAGAGTTTTGGCCAGGATCAGAAAAATAAAATACTCCAAAATTGTTGGGCAATCAATTTAATATTGCCGATGTTTACAACTTAACTTATAAGTCATCATCAGTGATGTCTGCAGATATCTCCGAGGGAGGTTATGGTCACATCTTAGGGTGCAGAACTAAACTGTTTAGTTGTATTATTTTTCTAATCCTGGCCGAAACCCTGACTAATTTCTCCAGCTCAGAAATAATTAAGTGTTCGCTTACTGTGAAATTAGTTTGCATGAAACCAAGCTAACTCCAAAACCTTTTCGTATTAAGTGGCCAAAGTTAGAAATCCATGATTTTCCAATGCATTTTTTTTTTAAATATGGAATGAATTATTGACCGTCAAGTTCTATTAAGAGAGGATTGTCTGGAATTCGGTCTTGGTAGTTGAACAATTATACGAATTGAACAATTTTGGTTACAAATTAGTTTTTAACTGTTCAACTACCATGACCGAATTCCCGAAAAAAGTAATTTTTATATTTGATGAGCACATATTTGACTTACAATCTGCAAAAGTTTGGCCTTCCCGTGCCCGGGCCTTCTGCAAAAGATTCTTCCATCATTACCTATCCTTATGCCTTTTCATTTCCAAGCTATCATATGCTGCGATATCCTTCATGACAGTCCTAGACCTTTTATACAGTCCTGTGGAGTTCATATGGTTTCTATCCCTAATCCAATTTCGTTATATGCCCAGGCCATAGAAATTCGTATATTTCTATACTATAGATTTTTTTTTTTTTTTAATGGAGAGATCTCATAGCTTATTTGGCTTCCTTAAGCATATACAACAAGAATTATTTGTTTCGATTTTATAGATGCTGTGCTAGAATTTCTTGTGTATATAGATCTTTCAAGTTAAACTTTACCAGATAAACGGTTAAGTAGGTCAACTTAATTATTTGTAGTTATTCGTATTTTATTTTTTAAACTGTAATGTTTTTTGTTTAAATTGTACGGTGTTAGTGAAAGTATGAGAATTTTTTGAAAATGTTTTCTGTGGTATTAAGCCGAAAGGTACTATTTTTTATTCATTGCAGTTTATTCAGAGGTTCTTTGTCACAGTATGATCGACACTCAAACTTGTTTGAGAAATTAATTTTTTTGAACCTGTTATCATAAATTGGATATGCTAAAAATAATTTTTTTATCGAAAATATATGGTGAAAGTTTTAAGTTGATAGGAAATAATTGTCAAAAAATCATGTACCTTGAAAAAGAATTCAACATTTACAGATTGTTAATCTGACTGTGTTAATAGTGGTCACTATTATTAATTTTATTACTTTTAATGGAGATAGATTCAAAGCTAAAGTTCTAAATTATGAGTGTTAAAAAAATCGTTAAAAAAAATTACCTCGTCTCGTAAACACAATTCAGTTAGATAAACAAGTAAGCCATTTGGTTTCTATAGACAAGGAGTATAAAAGCTTCCTTGTCTATTATTTATTTAATAACCTTGAAATATCTATAACGTCAGAAGTTGCTAACTTAATATTGTATTGCACAATAGTCTTGTTTTTTTTTTTCATTCGTACAGAATATTTAATTTGATGTTTGTGCTCGTAAGAATTGTTTGTTTGTCGAAGCATTATTTTATTTGGACAAAAGATTTTTAAAGAGCATTGTTCTACGGTAAAATCGCTATTTTTTCCCCCAGCGGACTATTAATTATGTAAATTGCTTTTTATTGTGTATTTTATCATTTTGTACCTTCAAAAGCATATACGGAATCATTGTATTTAATGATGTAATATAATTGTTCTCAAGTAATAGTAAACTATAATAAGTTAAATGCTAAATATTAATTTTTCCAATAGAAGTACTCCTTCATATTAACTCTTATTTCCTTTGTTTCAGGTGAGCATTATTAATAACAAGCTTTAACTACTTTTCATCTTGAAGGTAAATCTACTTCTTCTTTTTTTTTTTTGGAGTAAAGGAATCTATTTAATGTTAAATTATGTGTTCTTCTGAGGAGCCTTTTTTTTTAAAAAAACTTTTCATAAAGTCGGCNCAGAGGATTTGTGTTCTCTAAAATGACCTATATTTATTATTTAAAAAAAAAATTATTTTCCGGTACCTTGTACTCCTCCATTTATTGCGTAATTCTAAGTTTATAATTTTGGCGCTTTTTATTTAGAATCGTTGTAATTTTGAAGAAATTGTATTTCGTCATGCCATAATAGGGTCGACATAGTAGAATAGTTTAAATTTTTAAGGAAAAATTCACTAAATCAATAAAATTAATAAATTTTTGCCTTGGTCTACATTTTTACCATTTTCATTCTTTCATGTATTTTTTTTTTTTTTTTAGATTGAAAAGGTGATTTACTGCATTAAATTTCGAGTTTTGAAACAATTTGGAACCCAAAAGTGCCCAACTATTATCTCTAATTTGGTGGTCCTCATATAGTTATGGAATAGTAATAAATAAAATAATTAAAATCTTATTTTAAATTGTATCCATAAAATAAAGTTCATAATTTTAGCTTTTCTTATTTAGAATCGTTTCAATTTTGAATAAATTTCATTTCCGCCGTGCCATGATAGGGAATAGTTTAAATTTTTTAAGAGGAATCTACTTTATCAGTAAAATTAATTAATTTTTGCTTTGGTCTTCATTTTTACCTCGTCCATTCTTCCATGTTTTTTTTAGATTGAAAGGGTGATTTATCGAGTTCAATTTTGAGTTTTCAACGATTTGCAACCTAAAATTGCCTTTTTTCACAAATGTGCCCATAATTAGTGGCAATAGTTATGGAATTGTAATAAATAAAATATTTAAATTCTTATTTTCATCCATCTTATTAACGTTTTAGTGTAAAGATTGTTCCTGATTTTTATCATGTTTCAAAGTAATGTCTATGTGTGTATGTAAATCTGCCTGTTGGCTCTCTACTGCCCGCAAGTTTTCAAACAAAGTGAAAAAATTGGCACTTGAGCTATTTTCTGCCAATTTTAAGATAAGTTCTTTATTGGCTGAATTTATCCACGAGGGGATCAGGGTTTAGTAGGAGAAAAAAATTAAATAATCATCAATATATTTGTTTTATTATTTTATGAAAACTTTTACAAAATATTGTTAGGTGTAGAATTAGTTTTTATCTGTACCTGCTTTACGTTAAATACTTATTAAAAAAGGAGCTAATAATACTTATTAAATAAAGCTAAAGAATCTGATACAATTTTAGAGATTCTTATTACAAAATGTTGCTGGAGTTCGTCAATGGCGAGAAATCTGGTAAGGGAAAAATGCACAGGGAATCAAATTGAAAAAGAAAAGTCATATATTTGCTGTTATTATAGTAACAGGTTATTATTAGCGTTGCGATAAAAGTTTTCAGACCATAATAGGTGTCAAATTTATGTTGTGCACCATTTTAACGAAATTCTATATTGAAAAGGGTATTTAAGAATGCAACTCGAAAGGTTTCCCTACTCTTCACTTCCGTATAGTTTTACCAATACTCTTCTTCACCTTTATCTTGAAACAGACCAGCTGAGTTTGCCGATGAAGGGGGCTTTTCTCATACCGATGAAGCTTTGCGAGAAGAGTTCTCGTCACAAGATACTCCCCATGTGACCTGGAACAGATCAGTGAATGGTAACCCGTTCTCGAGTGAAGGAGGTTCTGACCCTCGCCAGCGACGGGCATAGAAGGGTACTTACACCGGCAGACACCCTGGAGTCACTCTTTAGTGTCACTGGCCGTTATATGTCGCCGCTGGAGTGATTCAGCTGGCATCCAGCCAGAGTAGAGAGCGCTGGCCTCCTAGAGCCGCCCCCTTTCTCTACTTCCTAAATAAAATAGATGATTAATTATTCTCTCTTCTTCACATTATTTCTATGACCGGGGAATTCGAAGGAAAATTAATATATTCGTAATTAAAATATATTGATTTTCGTAATTAATGACTTGCAGGAGATTTTTTTTTTTTTTTTTTTTTTCTACACCTTACACACACACACACACACACATTTCTAATCACATTACAACCAACCCAGATGAATATGTTCATAAGAAAACAGTGTCTGATGGTTTCTGTTGGGGGGGGGGGTGGTGGTCTGGCAAACATTCACCAATTTAGTTGAACTTAGAGACCATAATTTATTTCTGTAGGAGTATTCTAGCTATGCTTCAAGGAATCACCCTGCCCTAATTGGGTACAATTCTTTATTGAATGGGAAAAAAATCAGGCGGCCAGAACGGTGTACTGAAAACGCCTTCTCTAGAGTGCCATTCATCAAGAATAAATTACTTGTATTTCCCCTTTAGGCCTATACATCCTGTTACCGGACTGGTTATTTTTTTTTATTTATTAATTGCAAAAATTATTTTAACAATTGTATTTCTTTTTTTTTAATGGGTTAGGCTGTGGTCTGGTGGTTAAGGTACTGAGGACTCCTGAACCAAAGGTTTCCCAGGTTTAATGCCTACAGTGCACAGTTGTTGTTTTTTCTCTTTCTTCTTTCTTACTGTCCTTCTGTTTGTAATTAATGGCCTTCTTAATCTTCGTAATCTTCAGGCAATGCCCAAAGCCATAGATGCTTAGAATGGGATAGCAACCTGTAAATAGTCCATCTCTCTCTCCAGGACCTTAAGTGGTTAAAAGGGAAGCTAACACTTAATAAATTAAATCGATTAAAAATTAAATAATTAAATCGGATTGAGGCTCATATGATGGTGGATTTGGAATTGTGATTCTCCAGAGGTATAAAACGATCGTGGCCCGATCAGCAGGAGAACTGGATATCCAATATGCATTCTTGTAGGGTGTCCTTGTGAGCAATCCAACCTGGACAGCGGCATGCGGAAGACAACGGGGGTGAAAGTGATGTCATCTTTTTTCCAGTGAGATTACGCTAGCAGAAGAGATGATGTTACATTAGTCAAGAATCCTTTCTTGTATCTCTAGACAGGAGACAGTGGCACTTTTCTATCAGTACACGCACACACACACACTGGGAACAATATATTTTATAATATAACGTCATTATTAATGTTGTAGTGTTCTCTAAGTGCTTAATGCTCTGAATTTCTGTATATGACCGATTATTATGCTGTTATAATATTTAATATGTTTATTTATAGATAACATTTTTCGATATTATGTTACTGAACATAATATATTGGGGGGGAAAAAAATTCCGTCATGCGTGAGTTGTATAATCTGAGGAGATTCCCCATCTTTCATTAACGTTGCATTTAAATAAGAATAAATGACAAATTTTAATTTTTAAGCTGGAGAGGACAATGTGCGTAAAAGGTATGACCTTATATACCTTTTCCATAGACTGGCTGGTTAGGTAACCTACGAGTACCCCTCAACGATCGTAAATGGTTTCAGTAATAAGTAGTTGTTGTTGTTTTTTTAGTATTAAGCGTTCGAAAATGAAATTTTTCAATATTTCCTATTACAATTTTCATAACTCAAATTACAAGGAAGATATTACGATTATAAATTTTGGTTTTCGGTTCAGCTAAAAATAAATTCATTCAACTCTTGAAATATAAATCTTAGTCTTCATCTAAATCCCACTTCCATCTCAACCGACTTCGGCCATTACGACTCCTCTAACGGTGAGTAAATGAAGCTTAAGAAGGAGTAAAATTTTGACAGTCCCTCTTCACTCCTCACCGACGAAGAGGAGAGATCCCCGAGAATTTTACTCTTAGTGATTTTTTCTTTTTGAGTGTGCACTGCACTCTCTATCCCACCTCTTCTTGATTACTATATATCGCAGCCGCGAGTCCTAGTATATATATATAATTTCACTTTTTTTTTTGTGGATTTACTTCATTCTTATCCCACCTGTTCTAATTTACTATAAATATCGCAGCCGCGAGTGTTTCATTTTATATGTGTCTGGGTGTGTGATTGTGTATGAGAGTTNATATACCCTTTATTTTTAATTTCAGTGAAAAAGAGACCTTTAAATATCTTAATTAAAATATACATTTACTTAATCTTGCTAGTGTTAGCGCTTTTGAAAAAGCTTCAATTGAAGTTGGATTTCTCGACCTACGTACCAGATGCAAAATTTCGTAAAATAGCTACAATTCATCATATGTTAAATTTTCATATTTATTATTAATGAATAATTGTGAGCTAATGGCCCTCAGTCCTTGAATAGCTAAAACAACGTACAGGGATCGAGTAGTCTAAACACGTAGCGATGCTAAACCCCTTAATTACACAAAAGTCAACAAATAATATTAACTCTTTCTAGGATGTGTTAAAGTCGCCTTAGGAATCTAATGGAGAGAGTATTAGCGCTTATCTTCACTGATTAATTTATTACTTTATTATTTATATTTTAATATCTACTTACAAATAAAAGAACATCGTATTAGTGGACAGAAAAAAGAGATAAGGACTTAAAAAAAGACAAAGACTTTCTCTCGCGTATTAAAATGAGAAGTCAAAGTTTTGCAGTGAGTGTTATGTAGTAAATAAGAAATATATTTACGGAGGGTTGAGGGCCTCGAGTCCTTCTTCGTGACACTCAATTTATTTTCTGTCTTTCCCTTTGAAATTGGTCATTTACTCTTATTTATTTCCATCTTTAATGGAGCATAGCAAATATGTTTAGAGAACTCTGAATGAAAGTCTTTCTTTTTATTTTTATAAATATTATTTTTGTTGTGGTATTTTATCCCACATTAATTTTAAACAATAAATGCAAGGGAATAGAATAAAAAATCTGGATCTCCTGCTATCCAGTTGCACCGCCGAGACTAGCCAGATAATTCATTGAATTCCCCGCACTCCTACCGTGAGTCTAAACCTCCGGGAAAGACGAATACATCGTCTTAAGGGGGAATTTGATATATATATACACTCTTGAAAATATATATATATATTCAAAAGACGTGTCATGGTATCAGCTTGATTTCCACACTGGAAATATTCTAGCTTGTACTTATAAAACAACTCTTCTTTCTTCTCTCCCTATCCCTTGCAATTGCTATCTCTGCCTGGGAGTTCTAAAGTGGGCCCCATTTATGATTCTCTGGAATCCTTGAGCCCATTCGCATGAGGCCTGCTACATCTTCTTGTTTCCTGCTGTCACGTTCCCTCTTGTGGGAGGCCTTTTCATTTGTAAATATCCCTTAACGGTGCAAATCTTTCTGTGTGTGAAGCCTTTCTCTTCATCTTCGAGACTAGGAATTCTGGCTTCGCGTCAGGCCGATTCCTTGATAAGTGATGATAGTTGTACGAACATTACTTTTTCAATCAGAATAAATAATGTTATTATTAACGACTATTATTATTACTTACAATTACTCATCTCCAGTCTCTAGATGTGTGCACTAAAGGTTCGGTAAAGGTAGATCCAAAAAAAAGTCATCTTCAGGGCTATCATGAAAGCGACAGAAGACGTCCTGTCCCTAATATCACATTTTCTTGACTGGAGATGGCTTGCAATGTAAGCCGAAACGTTGGCAGATAATTTAAAAAATACTCTTCTTTTTCTTTTTTTTTTTTCATTTGTATTTTTTTGGATCTACCTTGACCAAACCCCAACAGAAATAACTTATAACATTTAAACCTTACTTTTTCGGCTAGACTCCTTATAATATGGATATAGTTCATTTCTCCGTTAAGTTCTTCTCCCACTGCCAGTGAACTGTTGAAACGTCATTTTGGTATTTTTTTGGATCTACCTTGACCAAACCCCAACAGAAATAACTTATAACATTTAAACCATACTTTTTCGGCTAGACTCCTTATAATATGGATATAGTTCATTTCTCCGTTAAGTTCTTCGTCCACTGCCAGTGAACTGTTGAAACGTCATTTTGGTAATTTTTTGGATCTACCTTGACCAAATCCCAACAGAAATAACTTATAACATTTAAACCTTACTTTTTCGGCTAGACTCCTTATAATATGGATATAGTTCATTTCTCCGTTAAGTTCTTCTTCCACTGCCAGTGAACTGTTGAAACGTCATTTTGGTATTTTTTTGGATCTACCTTGACCAAACCCCAACAGAAATAACTTATAACATTTAAACCTTACTTTTTCGGCTAGACTCCTTATAATATGGATATAGTTCATTTCTCCGTTAAGTTCTTCTTCCACTGCCAGTGAACTGTTGAAACGTCATTTTGGTATTTTTTTGGATCTACCTTGACCAAACCCCAACAGAAATAACTTATAACATTTAAACCTTACTTTTTCGGCTAGACTCCTTATAATATGGATATAGTTCATTTCTCCGTTAAGTTCTTCGTCCACTGCCAGTGAACTGTTGAAACGTCATTTTTGTATTTTTCATTTTCGTAGTTATAATGTTTTACCTAAAATTTACCTAATTCTCGTAGTTTTACCTATTTCAGAGTTAACTCTGTAGGTTGAGTGGCTACTGCCCTTCCCCCACCTCTCGCAGTCATCCTTCAGCCAGCCTGAACGACATTTAACTTTTCTCTCCATATTCCTTTTGGGCTAAAAGGATCTCAGGAACTTACTTCTCGCTGGTCCTGTGCCTGCAACATTTTCACTGCATTCAGATAAACTTTCAATGTGAAGTTTCTTACTAAATGACAGGGTTTTATTTATTAGTATATTCACAACAAAACTTCACATTTTTTCCACTACTCTTTCGTTCCAAGTGTCATTCAGAATTTAAAAAGGAAGTTTTGTGGCTTGTTAAAAATTCCTCGGGATAAGTGAAACTATATAGACCATGACATTCTTCTTTTGAGATAATATTTGACGGCTTTGTATCTATACCTCTATTCATGTATAACCTATAATATGCCGATTTATGCTTTAACGTCTTACAATTCCTAAAGAATTCTCTATAACAACAACGTCCAGACTTCCTGTTCTCGTATACCCACACATGCCCACATTCAAATAGATCGCTGTTCATGTAAATATTGTCCCACAGATAGCTCTGCTCGGTTTGTTTAGTATAATAACACTTTATGTTGTTTGTTCAAATGAAGCGGTAGCAATAGTAAAAATTCTTCATTCTATGATGACATATAACGCTTAATATCATAAGTAAAACATGTCCGATATTCTTAAATTAGTTAATCAGATGTTATCATAACTGTTATGTGTTTTACACTTTATTAAAAAAAACAAAAACAAACGCTTATTTAGGTCGAAATGTACGAATATAGCTACGATTCGGTGAGCTCTTTCTTTAATTTTATATCCCAGTCAGTCTAGAGCCAACTTTAGTGATCATATCTTTTATGCTCATTGTTCTTTCCTCGGTTTAATAGTTAAATTTCCTTATTTACTCTTATTTATATACATCTTGATTGAATAGCGGGAAATTTGATAAGATTACGCAGCCCCTGTGTAGTGGAATTTTTTGTTCTCCTTTTCATTATTTTAGAAGAATTGAAGTGATTCTTATTAGGAGTTCTGGCGTTATTAAACATGAATAACTAATGCTAAATGAATAGATTTTAATTACGATAGATATTATTATTAAAAAAATCGAGTCCCTCTATATACCATAAAGGCCAAAGAAGTAAACATTTGTTAAACGCGCTTATTTCTGACCCTCGGAACACATTAAAAAATGTATTGAAGGTCACCTGATTATTTAGCTTTCAATAAAGAATGAAAGATACCCAATGATCCTCTAGGTCATTAAAACAGAAGCACTGAAAGAAAGAATGAGTATTGAACCTGGAACCACTGGCTTTGGAGTCCAGTGCATGAACAACCAGACAACCTATCTGCTTATCTACAGAGATATCTTGAAAGGCTCGGTGAATTCAGCATCTTAATTTATCTTGTTTCCAGGACTTGAGGGACTTTAAAAAGGGGGACTTTTTGAGAAGACTACCTAATAAATATGAAATATTAAACCTAGAAGGTGCGAAGTCCAGTTCATGTATTCAAACAGTCCTAAAATGAAGTTGATGGTAGAGTACAGCTGCCTGGCTATCATCAATGGCTCTGTCTGTCATCAATGCTCACTTAATTCCCATAGGAACCTTTAGAGCAGGCTACTGGATGAAGTGGGGAATGCAGTAGCCCATTCCCTGCCACCGAACAAGGAGATGCCGAGTAAGAAGATCTGAGGATTGGAACTGTCCGGAATGTGGGCCTTCTCATTGGCCAGTCACAGAATCCTTGAGGCACCTCCTGTCCATCCGCCCGTCCAAGGATGTCCGCTCTCTCTCACTTCCTCCTCTTCCATTCACATTAACAGGATTTCCACTAGTTTTGTGTTGCTGCTAGCGCGCTCTACGGAAGTCATATTTCTCTCTCTCACCCCTGAATCGGACGGAGTCGTTTATTTGTAGCTAATTTCCTCTGGGAAGTCATTCATCTAATTGTTTTCTTCAAGGTTATTTGGGCTGTACAAGTTCATGGCTGGCGGGAAGACCTGCCGAATCTCTTGAAAGCAGATGAACTGCTTGACGCTTAACGTAAAACCACCAAATCTACATTGAGATGATTTTTACCAGCTGTCATCATTATAGGTCTTGATGGTTCGTTGAATTTCACAAGGATATAATATGAATCATTCAAACGGTACTCTTAGCTCATTTTTCAGTTTAACAAATAATTCCTTTAGGAGGGACAGCGCAAACTAAGCGATTTTTCCAATGTTTCATTAGATATTAATACAGATAATGAGTACATTAATAAGTGGCCATACAAACTTACTAACTCGAGAAGGCAAAAAAGGTAAAAGGTAAGATCATTAAGGCTGGTTCTATTTTGTTCAGGATTGAAAAGTGAAGGAAGCATTCAACTTAGTTACATTTTTTAATAAATTCTTTAATGTGCCTTTTTCATCATAATTAAATAGAATATCAATGTTAAAAATTAAGTTTTACACCTCTGATGTTCCGTATCTGTTTTGAATCGGTGAAGATCTGTAGACATTTTTCAAAAGACACGTCAAACTAAAAAGGTGCAGATTAATTGTCTTGCTTGATCTAGTTAAAGAAATAACAATTTGCTGACCGTGTTTTGGTTCTTGAAAAGAAATTTTAAATCAGTCGACGGGGGAAGTCATTATTATCCTAACGCTAACTTTTCGGCTTACATTCCAATACAATAATGACACGTAGTTTTCTGATTAATCACTGTACAGCTGCAATAAATACTGATTTTTTGATAAATGAGCATTTAATTTTTTTTTGCAAACGGCGCCTACAAAATATTTCTGAAAACAGATTATAATGAATAATAATTTTACGAAATTAGATAGATCCTTTTTGGAGCATAATTTCATTTTTTTTTATTCATATTTTTTTTTCTTTCATATTCGAACATAGGTAATTTTCATGTTTGTTTATTTATTTAAAAACAGTTATCAGCAAGTGATACAGCTGTGGGATAAAAAATAATTGTAGTGTGTCAAAACTTGTTATTAAGAAAACAAACATAAATAAAAGAGATTATTATTATTGTTCTTGTCTTCGGCTTGAGGGGTATACAATAACGGGTTATCTATGAATTAAGAATTTAAGGTTAATAATTTTTAAGGGTAAATACAATAATATACCCTTTATTTTTAATTTCAGTGAAAAAGAGACCTTTAAATATCTTAATTAAAATATACATTTACTTAATCTTGCTAGTGTTAGCGCTTTTGAAAAAGCTTCAATTGAAGTTGGATTTCTCGACCTACGTACCAGATGCAAAATTTCGTAAAATAGCTACAATTCATCATATGTTAAATTTTCATATTTATTATTAATGAATAATTGTGAGCTAATGGCCCTCAGTCCTTGAATAGCTAAAACAACGTACAGGGATCGAGTAGTCTAAACACGTAGCGATGCTAAACCCCTTAATTACACAAAAGTCAACAAATAATATTAACTCTTTCTAGGATGTGTTAAAGTCGCCTTAGGAATCTAATGGAGAGAGTATTAGCGCTTATCTTCACTGATTAATTTATTACTTTATTATTTATATTTTAATATCTACTTACAAATAAAAGAACATCGTATTAGTGGACAGAAAAAAGAGATAAGGACTTAAAAAAAGACAAAGACTTTCTCTCGCGTATTAAAATGAGAAGTCAAAGTTTTGCAGTGAGTGTTATGTAGTAAATAAGAAATATATTTACGGAGGGTTGAGGGCCTCGAGTCCTTCTTCGTGACACTCAATTTATTTTCTGTCTTTCCCTTTGAAATTGGTCATTTACTCTTATTTATTTCCATCTTTAATGGAGCATAGCAAATATGTTTAGAGAACTCTGAATGAAAGTCTTTCTTTTTATTTTTATAAATATTATTTTTGTTGTGGTATTTTATCCCACATTAATTTTAAACAATAAATGCAAGGGAATAGAATAAAAAATCTGGATCTCCTGCTATCCAGTTGCACCGCCGAGACTAGCCAGATAATTCATTGAATTCCCCGCACTCCTACCGTGAGTCTAAACCTCCGGGAAAGACGAATACATCGTCTTAAGGGGGAATTTGATAGATTATTTGCCTGCCCTCGGTGGTACAATTGGCTAGCACGCCGACCCGAATAGCAGGAGATCCAGGTTCGAGTCCTGGCTGAGACAGTTAGATTTTGAATCGATTCCCTTGCATTTATTGTCTATCTTTTCCTTTTCTACCGACGAAAATTAGATTAACACACCAGACCAAGCACACGCTTGAAGTTTACTTAGAGTAATTGTGTTTCTGAATTAGCAAGCTGCGTGACCACCTCCAGTATCGCTCGTACGACGCGTATCGCTCTCGGCGAACGTCGTGTGTGCATGTATCAATTCGGGGACGAGAAACACACTCTGGCGTTCCGCGTATAAATAGCGACGATGATAATGAAAGTGATCCTGAGCCGAGAGACACGCAGGCACTCTGTGTTATCAACTTGTCTTGTCTGGTGATAAGAGAGGCATGCGATGTACCAGTTCATGAGAGGCGTAGGTAGGCCTCGCTCGCCCTCTCATCTATCTCCTGTTCCAGATCTACCTGACCGCTCCAGAAACTCCTCCTGCGATATCCTTCACTCCTACGCCCCTAATGGCGGTAGCTTGGCATACATTCTGCATATGCATACACTTATCCTCTCTGTACAGAATACACACATTCTGCCATCCCTTAGAATAAACTCTTCTCAGAATGACATCTCCGCTTCGTGGTCCTTATAAAACCAATTGTGCGTCTATCCGATACAGTACTCATATGGCGGCGAAACTGTTAGAGAAAAACATTTCTTGACTTATTGCCTCTAGGATTAAAACTATTTTAATGTATTTACCGTTTCTTCTTCCGGGTTGGACCGTTTCAAGTTCTTGATATTTGCCGAGCTTTCGCACATCATGTGATGGCTTCCTCAGGGCTGAAAAGAGAATGAGAGCTGTAAAAGAGAGCCTACGTGAACAACTATTTTAATGTTATTTTATGTACTTTATTGTACTATAGAGGTTAATAAATAAAATATAATAAATAAAAAAAAGACTGTAGTTATATTACTCTAAATCTAACGCTGAACGTCTTAGTCTGATAGCAATATAGATGCCTCGTTGCAGGGTCCCTAAGGAATTAGGAAGGTTCTTGATAAGAAACAGATGTAGCGTGGTTGTTGTTATATGTACCTTCAACATTTGCATTTCGTCAATTGATAATTTTTCTTTTAATAATTAAAGAGCGCCCGTAAAAAAAAAAAAAAATATTTTAATGAAGTTTTTAATTAAGCCCCACTATTATTTTACTAATTTGAAAAATAATATTAATGGCATATTATTAGTATATTTCATATTATTATAAAGTTTGGCCAGGGGTTAATTAGGATTTTTTTCCGCCGGAGTACAGCGTTTAGTATCTTTTGAAATTTAGAATTTATGTCATTTTTTAACTAATTATTTATTTAATCAGCTACACCTAGTGCTTATTAAGATATTTATCATTAAAAAACTATGTGTTTCAGGATTTAATAAATATGATTCTGAAAGCCAGTAATAATAACAACAAAAAAATAATTGGAAATAAATACTGTATTTTTTGTGGTATCAATCCCACTCTAATTTTATACAATAAATGCAAATGAATAAAAAAAAAATAAAAAATATTATTGTCTCGGGTGGGACTCGAACCCAAATCTCCTGCTTGCCAGATGATACCGTTTACACCATGCCTAGCCAGATAATTCATTCTACTCCCCGCAATTTACTCAGAGTCTAAACCCACGAGCAAGACGAATATATCTTTTTATGCTCGAAGGAACTGACATTGCCAGTTTTTTTTATTAGACTCACGTTTTTTGCTTTTATTTATTTTTATAAATTTGGTACAATATTTAAAAAAGAAATAAAAGCAAAAAACGAGAGTCTAATAAATAGCTGACAATATTAGCTCCTTCGAGCATAAGACGATATATTCGTCTTTCTTGGGGGTTTAGACTCTCAGTAGAGGGCGGGGAATTTAATAAGTTGCCTGGCTAGATCTATCATTCACCCACATTTTTTTATATAACAAAATTCATGTATATTGTGTCCGTATTATTATTATATCAAACTTTTGGGCAAGGCTAGGCTTCAGTCCCCTAACAACAGTTTTTTCTCTGACACATTAATGAAGGACTCTTGGCAAGTTTGGAAGTAGAAAATAAATTTTTAAGAGGAATCCTGTAAAAATTTCTTCATATTTGGAACAACTAGTTGTCTTAGACTCTGGAAATTCCTTATTTACCTGGACGATATAATTACTAATCTCATGATTATTTCGAATCTTTTTAGCGACTCTTAATGTACATGCGCTATTGCGGAGCAGTCATTAATCATTATAAATTTGTAATATATAATTATGTATTGTAAATTATAATACTGTAAGTATTAAAAGTTACAATAGGTTAAAAGGAACACTTTGTTAGTTAGTTTTAACCTCAAGTTATTCATATATTGCTCATTTATTTTCTTCTTAGTAAATTTTGATGAGGTACTAATGACTTGGTTTTGAAAACATCTCCTCAAATCTTCGTTTTTCCTTTCTATCAGATATATAAAATGGGCTTCGAAGAAACTAGTGTGTGTGTGTGTGCTGTTCTATTGCTCCTGTGTGGGATTCGTTATTGCAGGTTGCCTCTGTACGGGTCTGTATGTTTTTATGTGATTGTTTGTATGTCTATTTGTGTGTTTACGCTTTGGTGCATTTGTTTTGTTTACATTCTGGATTTATGGTTGGCTTAATGAAATAAATGATGAGTTCACTAATGCGCTTGGTTAAGTTAAAAACAGACTGTTTCAGAGAAACAAATAGAAAATTGTTATTCTCTCTGCTATACAATCGAAAAATTTAACTTAAAATTTTCTATTTTTACTGTCTATAAATT
>KZ808132.1:241184-252027 GCA_000696205.2 Oncopeltus fasciatus | reverse complement strand
AATAAATAATTATAATAATATTAATATAAAGAATATAAAATTTTCTTTTTAGTGCAGAGCTTTATGTGATATTTAGTGCAGAGAGTAGAATTAATGAATACATCCAGTAAATCAAGAGTTGTCTCCTATCGATTGCTGTGTTGCAACGAGGTATTTTGCAGACTTCAAACTGGAGCCAATGTTGTCAGTGTAAATTAATTTACGTGGGACAGTTGGATGAAACTCCATTAAACCCTCCCTTTTGTAACCCTTTTGCTCTCTCATACATAAAGAGAGATAATTGCATATATTTGTTACTAAATAAGTTGATTATTCACTGTCTGTGTACTCAAAACAAGTATAACCTTCTCTAAAAGATTAGATTAGTAATGTAGAAGTTGTCTGCAAAGCTTAGAGCAGAAAGAGACAGCGCGCCTACAGCAGGGGCGAAGAACTAAATGTTATGCGGGTTAGCATTCTTCCCGCCTTCTCGGACCTAAATTCAAATGTATATTTTATTGATAATTATATTTTAAGAATGTTGCTAGAACATTTTTAGACGATTCTTGAAAAATTGTATTAGTAAAATTACATAAAAAAAAGAAGGAAATAAAGAACAAAAATGAAACATATGCATTTATAAAGAAATATTACACAGGCAAAACTTTTTTTTATTATGAATAAAACATTACTGCTTGAAGTATTAGTGGATTATTAGTAATTAAAATTCCAACTCTAAGCTTCTTAAAATTTCTTATATTGTAAAAGCATAATTGTGATACATTTTCAAATTTCACTTCAATTTTGTACAATACAAGTAATATTAATATAATCTCTTATAATCAATAAATATAAAATCAATTATATTTCTTCACTACTTTTGTAAATTTCAAAACATTTATACTCGCAGAAAGAGTATTATTGTATTATTTTTAGCACAATACTGTATGGAAAAATAAAGAAAATTGTAATTGGTATAATTAAATACAAAAAATATTTTGTAACTATTACGAATTAAACTTTAGTATATTAAATTTTGATAATAGTAAAACTCTTGAAATAAATAAACAAATAATATGAGAGGGGAGTAAATATATGCTATATCCATGTATTATTAGCCAGTTTAACTGAATATGTATATGTATTTATAATTAAAATGCAAATAAATATTTCAGAGGGTAATTATTAGTTATTTAGAATTATAACTAATTTGATACAAAGCAGGTCCTTTTTTGAATAAGATAAATTAAATCGGTTATAAGGTCTTTCCTATTATAAAAATATAAAACAAATAAAGAAATACATAAAATATTAAAGATATCCAAAAACCTGGTTGCTTTGTAATAATTCTTCCATCTACGTTGTTTCTAATCTTTCACTATATTTGTATTTATTAACTTAAATAAAAAGATCAAACAAAGTTAATTTAAAATAATAATAAAAGCCAGAAATTCAGTAGATCTAGCAGATGATACGATATATTTTATTATTAAAATGCCAATCTTCTCCAACAGTATAAACATTTATTAATTTTTTAAATCTTATAAACATTATAATTTAATATCTGCTTTAATCGATATCAGCACACCAACAGAGGGGTTAATGAACTGCTATGCATACATTTTTTTATGTATGAGTGACGCCTCTATGTATTCTCTTCAGTGTACGCGCCGAGAGTCTGTAAAAAGTACACCCACACTCAGATATATTTTTTTTTATCGAGCCGATATATTTATCTCAGTATTTATTTCTGGACTACAGCCAAGTTGTTTTGCCTGATAAATAGAATGGAAAAATCCTTTCGCTCCAACAACTAAGTATACTTCTAATGTTTTATGTATGATGAGCATAGATAAGAATAAATAACTAAATAGGTCATGTTTGATGGAGAAGATAAAGGCGGTAAAAGATTAAATGGCTAATTTATTTATTTATAATCGGAATTTAAGTATTGTGTCTGAATAGCTGTAGTTAATGAGATGACATTGTTCATTATTGTCATTAACACCGCAGATTAATTGCACGTTTTTTCATAAATTGGTTATCGATATAAATCGGACTGCATAATTCAAACTATTTTTGTAAAACGAGGTTAGATTTACGCCAGACCTTTCAAAAGATTTTTTTTTTATGAAATTAAAAAAAAAAAAAATTAAAGGTCTGGTTGAAATTATTTTGAACCTTTAGTTATAAGAGGTTGAAACTAGATCCTTATCGCTCGTCCAGTAGTAGTTCCAAAGAGGTCTGATCCGTGAGAAACTAAGTGCGCCAAAGAGGAAAAGAAAGCCAAAACTGACATAACCAACTTGAGATAATGTTTCAAGGGTCTATTTTATTTTTGAATTTTTAAAAAGCTTATTTGATATAATTTTTAAGTTGTTTATTATTTTAATTGTTATTATTATTATTTAATGTAAATAAATTGAAAATTTTTTCACAATTCTGTCATACTTGAAAGACAAGAATAAAAAATCTAACTCTCCCAGCCAGGACTCGAACCTAGATCTCCTGCTATCCGAGCCGGTGCATTTACCAATTATGCTACCGGGACCAGTCTGATAAGTTATTAAATTCCCCGCACTAGTATCGAGAGTCTAACGTCCGAGAAAGACGAATATATCGTCTTATGCTCGGAGGAGCTGATATTGTCAAGCTGTTTATCGACTCACGTTATTTAGTTTTTATTTGCATAAAATTCATTCGTGGTTCGAGCCCTGGCTGGGACAGTTAGATTTTTTTATTCTATTCCCTTGCATTAATTGATTTAAATTAAAAAACCACAAATAAAATTAATATTTATAAATGAAAATAAAAAGTAAATCCCCACTCTTATTTCTATTATCCTAGAATATGTTTGAATTTTCGCTGTGAACATAACTTTTGACTCCTATTCTTGTAATAAAAGACGAACGATTCAAGTCAACTCTACCACCCTTAGTTCAGGGTGTACTGTGTAATTTGTATTATTTTTTTTGTGTAAATTTGTTCTGTATAATTCTTAATAACTTTCGCTTAGCACTAAAGAAATTTATGCTGAAATTCTCTGCACTAAACTACCAATTCCTAGACGGCTGGTTTTCATTTTTTTTTTNCAAGTTGTAATTACACGATGTTTGAAATAAATGAGCAGTAATTAATTAGAAATTATAATGAATCAAAAGGCAGTGCTGTTCCTAATTTTATATATTTAGAACTTAAATACTAAATAAAAATTCAGAAACATTCACGCCAAGAGAATTTTATTTACTAATAAATCTGGAAAAAAATTAATTTAGTATATGATATGTTATTTTGTTTATCAGTCTCGAAAAAATGATTCTTGTTTTAGATTATTATTGGATATTTTTGTAGTATTATTTAAATGTAATAATCATATTATACATTTACAATTGTGTAAGTGTAAATGTTGATTATTATAAAATCAATTTAAAAAAAAATTATATTAGTAAATGGAGAATTTTATAAACATTATTTTTTTGAGGTATTTAATCCCACGTAAATTTTAACAATTTTTAGTGCATGGGAACAGAATAAAAAATCTAACTGCCCCAGCCATGACTCGAACCTGGATCTCCTGCTATCCTGGCCGGTGCATTTATCAATTATGCTACCAGGACAAGTCTGATAAGTTATTAAATTCCCCGCACTAATATCGAGAGTCTTTCTGTTCCCTTGCACTAAAAATTGTAAATGGAGAATTTTTGACCGTAGGGTCATGAACATTTGATCTAGATGGCACGACGTCCACTCTCGCCTTCATGATAGCCCTGAATATGTCTTACAATATAAGCCGAAACGTCGGCAGATAATTTTTTTTTTTTTTTTTTTGGATCAACCTTGACCGAACCCCCACAAAGAAACATCTACTAAATTTGCAAATATCACAGATGGTAGTAGTGTACGCAGGAATATCATGGGAATTTTAGTAAAATTTGTGTTGTGTAAGGGGTTTTTACCCTCGAAAGCTAAGCTATTACAGAGGATCACACCGTCATGCTCTAATACCTTTCAACTAAGTGCCGGTGGAGTGTTTGTTTGCCACGAGTGGTTTTATATTTCTTGTGTGGCAACAGTGTTTTTTGTTTCAAATCTATACTCTTTTTTATTTTTATTTTTTAAAAAAGGTATTTCAGTTCTCTTATATGTAAATCATACGTTACTTGAATTTATATTCATACCAATGCATAGAAATTGTGGGATTTGCTTCGCAATATTTAGATTTAGAATATTTATTGATTTCAAATTTAATTTAACTCTCTGGATCGTGCTAATTCCTTCAAGAGCCTTAAGTAGAAACTATAATTTCCTGAGAGATATCTCCCCTCGGCCCACACATAAAATCCTGTAAGAGGCTGGAGCTGGTCGGGTTTCGCAACCACCCAGCGTAAACAGGGCCATTAGGGGATGAATGGGGGTTTGAGAATAGCTCCTGGAAAATAACATTCACCCCTGTAACCTTGGTTCAGTTACCTACATTCTCAGTGTGGTCGAAAGTGAATGTCCAGTACTTGCCCGGTAGGACTCACTTTATTATACTGTTGTCCTCGCTGGAACTTGGTAAGAAGTGGGGCGGTTAATACATTTCATACATTGCCATGTATTTATTGGTTTACTTTTTATTCTACAGTACAAAACGCGTGTGTCTTTACGCATGACCTTACTGATTTTGGACAAAAATCCATTACTAGCTATTTATTCATAAGCTTTTTATCTGATTTTTCCTTCAGTTTTGAATACCCAGTTATCATAGAAGTATAGGGTAAGGATTTTTCAATTTCCGAATGTTTAATTAGAAAAAAAAAATACACAGTATGGGAATTTGAAATATATTATAGTGACGTCATCGATATGTGGGTATGCTGTTTCAAGTTAATATAATAATGGTAATTATTAGATGCTTTTTGGGGTTCCAAGGGTAAAGGTAGATCCAAAAATACAATTTAAAAAATGTGTATTATTCTTTAATTATCTGCCAACGTTCGTCTAAAATTTAAGTAATTTTCAGGGCTGTCATGAAGGCGAGAGGGGACGTCGTATCACCAGGTTCCCAATTTCATGACTGCCGTATAAAAATAATAATAATAATAACTGTTATTTACATAGTCAAAAACCATATAATGTTATTTTACTATGTAAATCAAAGCGGTGGGGCTTTGCCTCAAATTGTGGCTAAAACATAAATAATTTATTTTATATCACTGATGATTATTCAACTTTCCACATTTAATATTTAAAAGTTTCACAATTACCATGATTGGTGCAGTGGTATGTTAGATCAAGCTCTGGACTCCTGTGCCAACTCTCAAAAGTTCAATATTCACAGTGTTCCGCTGGTCTTTTTTCATTCAGTGCTTCTGTTTATAATGGCCCAGAGGTGCTAATGTTCTTAGGGAACACCCAGTCTTAATTGGTACAATTCTTCATCGAGAGAGAAAAAATCTTGCATTTAAAACGGATCTTGTCCACTCACCTCCCCTAGTGTGATTTGGGTGGAGAATAAGTACATCATTAATGTGTTTATTTCCCATCTGAGCATCTATGTTGTGTGGCTGGTTTTCCTCTTTTTATTTTTATTTTTTTAGCCACAGAATTTCAATTACATTACATTGACGTCATAATTCCAAGTGTATATTCACTAATTTAATGTTAATGGCATTTTAAAACATAAATAAACAAAGCTCTAACATAAAATTATGTTGTTGTGCTTTTATTATACTCTATTTTAGGAGCTCAGGCAAAGGAGGGAAGGAGGGAGATGCTATCTGCAGGTTGCCACCCTATTCTAAATATCAATGGCGCTGGACATCTTTTATATCTTGCTAAAAGATTGCCAAGAGCGGAATTCGAACCTGCTGTACCTGATTTCGATTCGGAATGAATCCCTCAACAATGTCGACGCCCCATTGCTTATTTTTGATTGCTAAAACAATTTTAGAATATTAATTATATTTTTTTAAATAATATTAATGCATTTTTATTTGTGAATATATATTATTCATTGTAAAATAAAAATGAAGAGACACCGAAGGTTTTACAGTCTCTTCGGAGGGGGGCGGGGCGGAAGTTTCCCCTCTTAAGGCACGTAAAATTCCCTATTTTTCGCTCGGAAGGGTAGTTTTCAATGACACCTGCTCGTCACAGGCAAGGCCTCGTATATCCAAGGTATATTTTGGTACTGTACAGAAATACTCGACTCTGGCTGCCCGTAAACTCCCTGTCCTTCTTGAGCTGTCAGGAACCCCACTGCTCAATGGGATGCCTAGGGGCTTAGCCTATAGGACCAACTTGGGACTCCTAAGGTAGGTGCTTTGGATTCGAGTCCCACCCTGGCTGATCTTCTTTTAACACATGGGTGTTTGGAGAAGGCTGTCTACCTGTAGATATCCCCTCTTTCCACGGCTATAACTAGTTGAAAAATAAATAACCAATATAATCCTAATATATGGAAATGTGCATTTTGAGATTTATTATATTTAAATATATGTGCTAAATAAGATCAATGTGAAAATTTAAAGTAAAAAATATAAACCTAAGTAATAATTTTCAAGAAAAAGAAATAGAAAAAACCCAGCAAAGTATTGTATCATGCAAGACTCCTGAAATTTACTACTTTAAATAAGCATTCATTTTGTTATTTATAACTAAGTAATTTCCATGTCGAATTTGAATTATTATGCGTGATAACGTTCTTGAAAATAAAAGGAATCTCTCTGTGGTTTGACCCATCGACTTTTGAAACCAGTTCGTCACTTGATTGTGAGCTTATTGCAGTGAGAATTGCGGTGGTTTACTTGTCTTAAGAATATATGTATTTAACGCTGCTAAATACATTTTCTCCAGAAATATATTGCTATAAAAAGTACTTTGGGAAAGCCTTAAGTTATGTTGCTATTGAGCTAGTTCTCATGACAAATTGTTTTCCTATCCTACCTACAAGACACCAAATAATTATTACTCTTATAAATTTTGGTTTCCTAAATTAACTCCCCCCTCTCCCTTATCCTATTCCAATATAAAAATGTATATTTTTAAAGACATTCAATGGAAAATCTAAATACCTAATTTGGTTTCTGCATATTAAAAATTGGGGGTACAGCACATGCGATCCGTTCGGGTCTCACAATCCAGAGGCTATGGGTTCGAATCCCGTCCAGGGCAAGCTCTTATCGATAAATAAAAGCTTGTCCTGAGCCATGGATGTTTAGCTTGTCCTCCCTCTATGACATGACCTTAAGTGGATGAAAAGAAGGCTAACACTCATTTAAAAATAAAAAATAAATAAAATAGTTTTATTCCCGCTGAATGGTTTTTAAAGGCACTGTGAGATAAAACAAAATAAATGGAAAGTATCAATGCAAACTATATTTTAAAACCTCCCTCTACCCAACCACAATCCTTTTCCTATCAGAACACCACTTATAAAACTTTTCAGTTATACAAAAAAAAAAAAAAAAAAAAAGTAATAATTTTTTTCACTACTTATTCATGGAGACCCAGGATACATTGGATTAGGGGTTTCTAATCCTAAAATTTCAATGGAATTATCTCATGTGTTCTAAATTAAAGGAGGAAAAAGTTCGTGTAACTATTAGGATGTTTATATATATATGTATATATATATTGTATAATATATACTAGATATAAGTATCTTGACTTATTTAAGAATGCAGAAAACATTTTTTTTTTTTTTTAACAAAAAATTAAAATTTAGAGTCTTTATGAATGGGAAGTGTACATATTATATAATAGTTATTACACAATTATTTACTTCTTTCCCGTTAGCACGAAATATATCGTAAAGTATATCTATTGGCAATAATTTAATGTAATGATTTACATTTACTTATTAGTTGATGATGAGGGGTTTTAAAAGTAATTTTCTATTCTTACCAAGTCTTTAGAAGCAAATTAAAAAAAAAAAAAAAATGTTTTGAAATAGGAATGATATAAAATAGTATAATTTCTGAGACTTTTTTTTCTTTGATTTGTTAATTTAAGGATTAAATTATATTTTATTTTATTTTTTAAGTATCATTATATTTTGATAAAATGTATGTATCAAAAACAAGCACGAACGTTTTAAAGAATTTTGATAATTCCTGTTATATATATATTCGACTTGGCTTCTCTTATGTAATATCCAGAACTCTAGAAGAAATTTTTCTGAAGTTTCGTTTCATAGTCTGCTATTAAAAAAAAAATATAATATTTTCTTAATCCTATTGTTAGAGCTATGAAATGCTGGAGTTGTTACACTTATGTTTGAATTGAAAGTGGACTGTAACAAGTGTTAGGGAATCCTATAGGGACACCACCCTATTCTAAGCCAGATGACAATGGTAAAGTCGGGCTCTCTCTCTCAGGATCTGTGGAGTTCAGGTGGAATGCACAGAATGACCCATTGTTGGGATTGCGGCGATGTGCAGAAATGACCCTGGTCGCCGAGGTCAATATCAAGGATCTCCCAGTCGAGGTCTTGGGGGAGAAGCAAGGACTCCCTTTCTCTCGGCCACCTGCTTCCCTGCCATCAGCTGGGGAGCTATCAGCTGGCTTCCTCTCCTTCAACAGCTGGGATTAACTGATCCTGTAGACTGGAAAGGAGCCAATCTGTAGCCATCTTGTTAATGCTGAGTAGGAGCTATAGAAGAAATCGAGTTATTCACGTTGATGGCATGACGCGTCTTATATACATACAATTTATTTTCAAAGTGTTCAAGTAATTCGGAAATTTTTGAAAGTGGAAGATGTATTTTTTGGAATATCGAAATTGTTATAATATATTTTTATTACTTTGGCTAGGCCTCCATTTGCGTTTTTCAGTAGCGGCAAGAAAAAAAATAGCTAACGCGAAAATCTAATGGGCGCCTCCACTGCGACTTACAGATCGCTGAATTACATCAGTTTTCCAATGGATGACGTCCATTTTCCTTTTGTATGATCGATCTTTTGTTTCGGGCGAGATCCAGTTTGGAACCACAAGAATAAAAACTCCACCCCACATTTTTTTTTCTGTCACTGTTCTCTTTGAGTTGTTTATTATAGAGAGCTGGTCTTTTTTTTTACCTCTTGAATCACTGCTCCGAACCAATGGTTGTCAAAATCCCCCCCCCCCCCCCAACATTTCCAGCATATTCTTCGTCTAACAATTAAAAAACAAATAAATATTTAACGACAGTCCTAAACGGCTTTGCGAGTTACCTGGGACTTTTACAGATTTTACAGGATGTACTTTACTTCTTGTGATACATGCTCTTCCCATCTTAGTCTGGGTCGTCACCTCCCTCAGGTTCTTATTCTTCAGGAATCTTCTTGGTATGTCTTTGCCTCCCATTCTGCTGGCATGTCCTGCCCTTCTGAAGCTTGATGATCCCTACTACATTAGCTTCCCTAGTTGGCTGGGACTTGTGCCGCTGCTTCCCAGATTTTACAGGATGGACTTTGCTTCCTGTGATACATGCTCCTCCCGTCTTAGTCTGGGTCGTCACCTCCCTCAGGTTCTTATTCTTCAGGAATCTTCTTGGTATGTCATTGCCTCCCATTCTTTTGGCATGTCCTGCCCCTCTGAAGCTTGATGATCCCAACTACATTAGCTTTGCCAATCCTAACTGGTCCAAAGTATCTCCTTCCCATAGATTTAGACCTCAGTTTCTGCAGTCTTTTGTAAGACCACTGTTTTATTTGCACTTGTAAGGATGAGGGTAATTAGCTTCTTGTATGGAATTGCTATGGTATTCCTTGTGATCTACTTATATGAGACCTTTAAATAAATTATGTTTAAATAAATTTAAAACCGTATTATCACAAGAAGTTTATGGTTTGTATAATAATGTTATACATGTTTTTTAAAATAATTTTTCTCTCATTCTCCCACTATTTTTCTGTCAATTATTTCTTCTGCTCTTGTACACTTTTCTGCGTTGTCTTTCCCTTTCCATCTATACCTCTATGCCCCCTTACCCCTCTCTCGTTAGGACACCATCCACCCACACTCCACAACACACTTGGAGTGAAGGGACACCTCACGCCTGAAGGACTGTTGTCTTCACAAAAGACCCATGTGGGATGGGGGCCCTTTATATCGAGACCCACATCCCCTGTCTCCTCTCTCTCCCCCTCCCCCCCCACTTCGGTTCATATAACTCTGGACATCTTGTCATATTTCTGGAGAGTATTGATAACATAAGATTGATAACAATTTCAGACTGTTATTGACTTAAACTGCACTTATTATTTTAACCCCCTTTAAGTGGATAAGTATTATTTACAGCATCGTGCTTCATGTAAGGTCTAATAAAAAAAAAAAGGTCAAAAAAAGTATATTTAATTCCTTCACGTTTATATAATACTTGTCAGTTGGTAGCATTTTTTGCTAAAATCTAAGTTTTATAAAAATTTATTATTTATCTTATATATATAACCTTTATTTATATATTACATTCTGTTAAAAATAAATAAAAACATTTTGTAATTTGATAACAATGTATAATAGAAAATAAATTAAATTAATGAAAGTCACATGAGGAGAGGAGGTGACCAGTGACACCACTCTCAAATTCAACTTATTGAAGTGACCTAGTTTTATTACTTCGAAATTGAGTAAGAGGTTATTTTTAAATTAGAGGAACGCACCTTCTGAAGTTTATTAATTACATTTAAATGGGATTGATCTATGCCTGAAAATAAAATTAAAAAAATTAATAAAAAATTATTTACTTATAATGTAGCATACTATTGATAATATTATAGCATTATTATTATAAATAGCATTATATTGATAATATTATAACTCATTGTGACGTCACCTTATTCCTATTTTAATAGTTAATAAATTATACTTCAGTTATTTAAAATCAATGTAACATAT
>KZ808132.1:198787-217619 GCA_000696205.2 Oncopeltus fasciatus | reverse complement strand
GAGAGAGAGAGAGAGAGAGAGAGAGAGAGAGAGAGAGAGAGAGAGAGAGAGAGAGAGAGTTCTTTTGAAATCCGCTGAATGAATATATAAATACGAAGGATACGTGAAGAGTACGAGAAGGCTGTCTGTCACTTCCTCGTCCAATTACGGAAGATGAAGTGGGCGGGAAGGGGAATGAGGTCCCGGACCAGCTGAAGAATGGGAAGAGGAGAGACGGCAGGCCCAGGGTGAGATGGACTGAGCTGGGGGAGAAAGCGTGAATCCGAACGGTGACTTGGCGATATCACAGTTACGCTAACCTGTGACTGAGACTTCACGTACGGCCAGGATTGGTTTGGCGTACAACTATACAGCTCCCTCATCTGATGGGCGAAATTATTGTTTTTGATTCGAATCGAATATGTTTTTTGTGCTTTATAAATATACTTTAAAATTTGGGATAATTCTTGAAACATGGAAATCAAATATATAATATCATATTAAACTGTATACTTATCACTTCTATAAATTAATTTATTACAATGATCTTCACAAACAATTCACACTTATAAAAAAAACAAAAAAAAAACATATTATAACTGAGATTGTTTAAGGATGTACTGTATTACAATTTTTAATTTAATTATAAATAACTATTTACCATTTCATCTTCCGGGTTGGACCGAGTCAAATTGTTCTTATTTGCAGAGCTTTCGCACATCATGTGATGGCTTCTTCAGGGCTGAAAAGAGAATGAGAGTTGTAAAGAGAGATTTTTAAAAATCCAGATGGTATATATTTACGAAGCCTACGTGAACAAACATATAAATAACTATTTAAATATTGTAAAGTTAATTTTCAATTAGTTTATTTTAATTATACTTTGGAAAGTCTATATATATCTAACTGTCCCAGCCAGGACCTGAACCTGTCGGTTAGACTCTCGACACCAGTGCGGGGAATTTAATAACTTATCAGACTTGTCCTGGTGGCGTAAATGGTAAGGTTCGAGTCCTGGCTGGGACAGTTAGATTTTATATTCTGTTCCCTTGCACTAAAAGTTGTTAAAGTCTACATGGGATTAAACACCACAAAAAAATGTTTATATACAAATATCCTTTTGCATTGTAAATCTTTAAAGTATTTTTTTTTCCAGCAGGAATCAGACGAGCGAAAGGTGGGTTTAAGGGAAATGGAAAATTTACATCATAATATCTTCGTTTTTATATGTTTAAAATATAATTTTCTAACGTTCAAATGGAGAGTTTTTTTTTACCGTAGATATTATTATTGGATGATTTTTTTGTTGGGATTCGGTCAATTTGTCTGTATGTTTAAGTTCTCTTACATAGCTTTCTACATTCATACTTTTGGTATGACATTGCATTATAGCAATTCTACAATATAATATTGTAAATTATTATTGTATTCTCATGACATTGTATTTCTACAGTCCTGAAGATGGCTTACAATGTAAGCCGAAACGTCGGCAGATAATTAAAAAAAATTCACTTAATTTAAAAATTGTTTTTTTTTTGGAACTACCTTGACCGAACCCCAACAAAAATCATCTAATAATAATTTTCTAACATTTAAGTTTTATAAAAATCCTACGAAAAACACTTCTTAAGAGAGAAGAGATTTAGGAATGTAACTAAGAAGGGTCAGAAATTCCCCTCACTTTTTTTCAGTCAGGTCAAAATTTAGTGTTCTCTCACTCGCATTGTTTTTCCGCTTGCATATTAAATTTATTCATATTTAACACATTTTAGTTCCAAAAAAAACAACAAAAAAAAAACGTTTATTAAGGTAAATATTTAAGTGTGTGATTTTGGGTGTTTTTTGGGTCCACTTATATGTTCAATATAGAAACAAAAGTCGGTATTTAGGCATTAATTTCTCAAATCAAATCTAAATGTTCTTAATTTTGAGACCCATCGTTTTCTCCCTGTAAATTTAGTTATTCAGTCTTATTTTAATCCTTTTTTTTGGGGGGGGGGGAGTCCTGCAAATAGAATATTTATTTTCCTTTGTAAGTATACTATCGAAGAACCGTTTTGACATACTTTCTACGCCATGATTGTTCTGTGAATCTTGGGAGTTGTGTAACTTCTGCTGTGCCGAATTTCCCAAGATTGCTTGTACATGCCACCGTCGTGGCGGAGAGAAATTAGTTTGCGCTTCTCGATGGACATTGTTGCTACTAGCCAGGGGATTCTCTGGCGTGGATTTGGCTGGAAACGGGCTAGGATCTCCCGAAGTATCACACCGTTGTAGGCCTGGAGGTTGTGGCCGGCTCTGGAGGAATTCCAGGCAGGGCTACATGTTGCTGCAGAGCCCCGACAAAAACCCCCGACATCTGTTCCCTACCGCCTGGATCTACAACTTTTTATTTTAGTTTTTCTGCTCCGGGGTAATGTATGGGGCCTCCACTCCAGGCAACACCCTCCAGCTTCGGCCCCTGCCTCTCTCTCTCCAGGTTTGTGTTGTGTATCCGACTCTCCTTGGGAGATACGTCAAGAAACTTGCCCAGTCTCGAAAATCAGGAGGATACAAACACATTCACATCTATGAAACATACTTCTGGACGTAGGCGTTTTGTTTTCGTTAATTTGAATCATGCACGTTTGAAAATAAATCCAAAATACAGTAACATCTGTGTCTGATAGTATCTCTATCTCCCTAAGGGAACGTCCTAGATATTGAAATTTTTCGTTTCATTATATACAAAGTTCATATGTTTAAATTACTCATACATCAAATTTGTTAAAACAGATTTATATAACATTGTTTAATTATAAGTATGAAAATCATACTATTCACATTGGTAGCTTTACGATATTTTTGTTAAAATTCTGTATATATATCTTTAACATATGTATTAATATGAAATCGTAATTTTTTAAAAGATACTTTTATTGTGTAAAACTGATACATAGTTCAAAAGGAGAGTTATTTTTTCACCGTAGATATTATTATTAGATGATTTTAGTTGGAGTTCGGTCAAAGTAGATCCAAAAAAAAAAATTCTTCCGCAATTTTTTTTTTTTTTTTTTTTTTGAAAATGGACTTTTCAAAATCATATTTAAACGTGAATTGCCACGATCTCGTCCATCCTCTATCAACTTTTGCGAAAGACACTCAGCTCTCTGCAAGCATAGTATCGCACACATTAACACAATTCAGAATTTCAAAACCGAGTACTCCAAACGGCTGTCAACGCCCCTTGGTTACTGTTTGGAGCCAACAGCTGCACATGGAACTGGGAGTCGATCCATTTAGATATCACAGAGAAGAGTTAACTCACAGCCATCACCAACGACTCTCAAAATTCACTGCTGCTGCCACCTACAGCATTGGAACTTCGATCCAGCAAAGGATACGACCTCGCCTGTACCAAGAGATTTTGTTCTAGCTTGTTTGTTATTTTTTTAACGTTGTTACTTTTCTTCGCCCATTTATTTAAAACTTTATGAAAGGGGCGAGGCAGGCTTAGAAGAATCTAGTAGGTGGAAATGAGTAACTCTAATTTCCTCTTTTTAAGACAGGAAACAGGTGTCATCCTTCAATTGCTCCCTTCCCGTACAGGTCTGGTCCTCACGTCAACCCTTCTCTAGTCTCTAATATGATCATATTTGACAAGAAATGTTCAAGATCTCTGGAGAATATTTTGAAGGAACAAAATAAGTAAGAATTCCAAGTTTTTATGTTTTTAGGTTTATGTTGTTTTGTACTACGTGTTTTAGGGCTAAATTAAGATTAATTGTGTAATCCTTACTAAATCGAAGTTATTTTTGCATGTCACGTGATAAAAATCACCTTTAAATTTGGTTGGTTGGGATAAATGTTGATGCCACTATCACTTTGACGTTAAATCGTATGAAAGTGAACAATTTGTAAATTTTTTTTTTGTGGTATTTAATACCACGTAAATTTTAACAATTTTTAGTGCAAGGGAACAGAATAAAAAATCTAACTGTCCCAGCCAGGACTCGAACCGGGATCTCCTGCTATCCGGGCCGGTGCATTTACCAATTATACTACCGAGACAAGTCTGATAAGTTATTAAATTCCCCGCAATAGTGTAAAGTCTAACCGCCGAGGCAGACGAATATATCGTCTTATGCTCGGAGGAGCTGACATTGTCAAGCTGTTTAAATGACTCTCGTTATTTACTTTTAAATTTTAATTTTTAAATTTTATTGTGGTATTTAATCCCACATAAATTTTACTTATTTTTAGTGCAAGGGAACAGAATAAAAAACTTACTGTCTCAGCCAGGACTCGAAGTCCTGGCTGGGGCAGTTATATTTTTTATTTTGTTCCCTTGCACTAAAAATAAGTAAATCATTTGTCTCTGCTTTGCTGCATTTAAGTTTAATGTCAGCTGTCAGTGACGTAATAAGTCTGATTGACGTTTTAATGCTCGCGATTTATAACACGTGTTGGCGACTTTCACATTTACCACAATTTAGTTGAATTAAATTATAATAAATTTTAAGCATATTTGTTTCAATTGTAAGTTGTGTTGCCCCATCTCACCCCTCTCTCTCACACCTGTCTCTCTCTCTCTCTCTCCTCGCGAGTGTACAGAGCGGCTGCTTAGTCCCTTGTTAATCCCGCTACTGGACTCTTGCCCCTCTGGGCCTCTGCTTGCCAGTAGTCCTCGCTATACCACCTAGCCCACTGCATTACTCTGGCAGCCTTCACCTTTTGGGACACTCCAAAGCCTGAGATGCCCACAGATTCTTAGGACTGCCGCAGTGTGAGGAGGATCTTCCAGTAGTCCTCGCTAGACCACCTAGCCCACTGCATTACGCTGGCAGCCTTCACCTTTTGGGACACTCCAAGTAGCTTCCAGGAAAGCCTGAGATGCCCACAGATTATTAGGACTGCCGCAGTGTGAGGAGGATCTCCCAGCACCCATCTTCATTTTGGGACTCGTAGCCGCTCTTCAGACTGATAAGTACCCGTGGTGCACATTATTTGAGAGAGGGGCAATTTTCTGGAGACTTTATTAAGTCCCAGATTGATTATATTTAATTTTAAGTTATCTTATTATTTAAGTAATTACAAATTAATTACTTAAGGAGATAATTTTTTCTTATGTATAATAAATTTAATTTATCACTCTAATAATGCTGGTTAATACTACCCACATCTCCTATGGTCTACAGTCCACATATTATTAATAACAA
Organism: Oncopeltus fasciatus; assembly: GCA_000696205.2. NCBI lineage: Eukaryota > Metazoa > Arthropoda > Insecta > Hemiptera > Lygaeidae > Oncopeltus > Oncopeltus fasciatus. The sequence continues at coordinate 212,442 of KZ808132.1, read as the reverse complement.
CACGTAAGCAGGTTTATTGAATTGCTAACGTGCATTGCTTCAGAATAAGACCTTTCAGTGAGTTATAAATTAGAATAAAACGAAAAATATATTATTTATTCAACAAGTGCAAAGGAAGCCAGAAAAATAAATCTTACCGTCTCAGCCGGGACTCGAACCCGAATCTCCTGCTTTCAAGTGTTTTCAGACTCCTTTTGCATTTATTGTATAAAATTTAACGAGGGATTACATACCACAATTAATATCATTATTTATATTATTTATTGTTATGCAATGCATGGGAAAGTAAGATAGAAGGTTTACATTATTTTAAGAATAAAATACACTGAAACTTTTCATATTTATGTTAAGTAACTAGATAATATTCGTGGCAGTAATTTAACAAAGTGGTTTTTGTACCGTATCTGGGTAAAATTGATTTACGGTGTATGAACACAGTCCTTACTCAGTATGTAGTATATGTGTGTATGGTTATAACTTGAATTACTGCAATATTATACAGTAACGGGCAAAAATGAATATCCTTATGTTTAATTATAAGAATGAGTATAATTCAAGGGTGCTTCAAGACTTATTACTCTGGTAATTATTATTTGTAACGTCTATTGTTTTTACTTTCCATGTAAGAAGTCTTAAATCACTTGCGGTAAATGTGAATTCAGAAACAATGGCGTGGTCTAGTGGTATTTTGTTGTAGGTTTTTTGGATGCGACCTTCGGATTTATGTATTAATTTTTAATTTTAAAATTTAAGCTTATTTTTGCAAAAGATTGAATAAATGACTTATTTATTGATTTAAATTAGTGAAAGGGACTAAAGGGAATCCAAAAATATAAATATCTTCGTTATTAGTAGTTAAGGGAAAAAAATATAAGGAATTAAGTATGTGTAAAAGTTAATTTTATAATATTCAAATTCTGTAACATTTATGCAACAAAATACATATAATTGAAGTTATTTAGCAATGTTATTTAGTTTTTAGAGTGAATATTAATAAAATATATAAAATAAATTCAGTATTAGGATTTTTATTGCTAACTGTTGATAAAATTAATTTTAGTTGAAATCAGATGAGGGGGTGAGTGGTTTTCCGGGAACAGCAAAATTTATGATATGGATCTATTCGTTTTTATTAAGGTAAAGAAAATTATTTTTAGTAAATAATTTCTGCAAAATATAATTTTCCAACATTTATAGTAGTATATTTATATATTTACGAAAAATGCTTATTAAGGAAGATGTTTTCTAACGTAATAAAGTCTAGTGCCATGTTTTGTCTTCTTTTAATTTACCCTCATTGTTTTCACAACATAATTTATTATTAATAGAGAATTTCTTAGGGTTCAGTAGAGTTTGATCAAATAAAATACAATTTAAAAAAAATAAAAGTGTATTTTTTTTTTATGCTATCGTTTCGGCTTACATTTTAAGCCATCTTCAAAGCTATCATGAGGGTGAGAGGTGTCGTGTCACTTGGATCAAATGTTCACGTCCAGTCATAAAAATTTGATCCTGGTGGCAAGACGTCTCTTCTCGCCTTTATGATAGCCCTGAAGATGGCTTACCATTTAAGCCGAATCGTCGGCAGGTAATAAGAAATACATATATTTTTTTTTTTTTTCAACCTTGACCGAACCCCAATGAAGTCTCAAATACTATTCACCACGGTCAAAACTCTCAATTTGTAATATATTGTTTTTCCTGCTTTGCCCATCTTAATGAAAAATTGGAAGTTAACGCCGACTTAGTTAATTTTACTGTGCATAAATGGCCTTGTGATTCCTCCCATCGATTGGCGCATTTCTCTGAGAGTTAATCCCCCATTGTACGCAGATGCTGCGTGGCCTTCTTGTTTTCCCCAGAAATCCTAGAACCCTCTGACCTTCACAGGTCCGATGTGACTCAGGGGTGCAGGCACCAAGAAAGGCGTCCGTGTGTGATACGCCAGGCCTTGACTGCTAGATTTCTCATTTATATCTTGTCGTGTGGCTGGCTTCCGAGGAGTTCCTTAGCTCTACCTGTGTTCCTGCCTGGGCGAATCATGGCGTATAATTTGTGCCGTGTTCTCGGAAATACTACTGTTCGCCTTAGCTCTCGAAGCATGGCTCACTGAATCAGTATCTGTGGAATCCGAACCTGTGGCATATCTGAATTCAGGGAAGGGAGATTCGTAGTAAGTTAGATAATCATAGTTATCTAAACACCCATAACACTGGAAAGGCTATTATTTCTGAATATAAGCATTTCCAAAAAGTTGGGGTTTATAACAAAGTCATAGTTAAGTAATCCACAAAAGATTGGTTATAAGCACTTATACACACATAGGAAGGTTTTCCTAAAATTTGCAAATTATCCCATAATTTTTTTTTTCTGAGTCTTATCAAATTTAATAGTCATGTGTTGGGCTTTAATTTTATCTTCACTTTTTTTTTTTCCATTATATTTAATTCCTACCTAACCAATAAAATATGAAATATATGGTTATTACAGTTTTTTTTGGTTTTAACTTTAAACTGAAAAAAAAAAGTTGTAATCCACATATGAACCGTACTTCAATAAAAATGCAAATTATCTGTTCAATTTCTCTGCATGGCTTATAATTTCATATGCTTTAACATATGACTGCGACAGATACTCATATAGTCATCGGGATTTTTCTTGATAAATTAATTGAAATTTGCATTTTTTGTTATTATTGTTATAACCTCAATTATTTTATATTATGATATGTTTAAATTGATTCATAATTTTACTTAATTATTTGCAATTTTTATATTGTACACTACGAGGGGAGATCAAATATTTCTCGGCCTAGCTATGAAGGTGGGGATTAAGATAAAGGACTTATACCTTATCCTATTTTTCTAATCAGTAAACTACACAAATTTTCATAATCATAATCATTGTATTGCCACTTGTACTTCACTTGTAAAGTGGTGGCCACGATTGACACCTTAGGCTTTGATTTAATCAACCATCCTCCTTGTAGCGCAGATCTAGCTAGCCCTCAGTGATTATTTTCTGTTCCCGAATCACAAAAAGGATCTCAGGGGAAGGCGATCTGCGGACGAAGACCAACTCAAAGAGGCTATTGATGCTCATTTGTTTCCAAAGAGGAAAATTATTATTTGGAGCGTTTAAAAAACATATTGATAATAAGTGACATTAAAATGAAAAATTTCTTTCCTTTTTGGTTCAGTCCGAGAAACTTTTTCCCTCTATCGTATCATCGAATAGTGCATACCAACATGGATATTTAAATTTTTCTGTTACAAAAAAAAAAACAGTGTATTTCGCTTATAATTTTCCTTACTCTAATGTTTCGGAACCTTAAGCGATTAGCATCATTTCGAAACTGCCATCAGCAGGACAATGAGCCGACTTTCGAATCGGGAAGGGGAATAAAAAAACGGGCGTTTTGCCCTGAACCGGGGACGCTCGGAGTGAAAGGTTATATCACGAGTTAGGATAACCACTGAAATTCAGTTGTGAAATTCCTAGACATTGGGGAAATGCCAATACAGCCATATGTCACTTAAATGTTTTTTTTTGGAGCTCTTTGTGTGTAGTTTGTGAAGTACGGGAGGTTTCAATCTTGAAAAGCAAACAGCCTCAGGGGTGAATAAATCTTTTGTTAGGAGGGAATTTGTTGGGGTTCGGTCAAGGTTATCCTTGAAAAAAAAAAAAAAAAATTATCTTCTCATGATCTACACAGCTAAGAACTGTCCATTTGTTCACGTAGGCATCGACGGTCGTCAGATGTATTTACTGTTTCTTTCTTCTGCGAAAGCTCGGCAACTATCAACAATTTGACAAGGTCCAACCTGGAAGAAGAAACGGTAAAAACTATCCATTTGACACATAAATTGTGTGTGTGTGTGTAGTTAATAAGAAAAGGTTGGATAAAGAGTGTAGTAAACACACAAAAAAAAATTTTTGATATTGATAACACCGACTTTTGACATGTGAATCATATATATATGATATATGTCTCAGATGAAGGGCGTGAAGTCTCTCCGAAAATTTTACTTGCTGTAATTTTTTTCTTTTTCTATGTTCTCTATACTCTTTCTCTCACCTGTTCTTATTTACTATATTTATCATGACCGCGAGTGTTTCATTATATATATATGATTCAGAGGTCAAAATGTCAAAAAAAAAAGGAGTACAGGACTGTTGGATGTTAAAGTAATTAAAAATTCTTTTTTCGTACACTAGTCAGTCTTGACCAAAAAAGTACCTCGTACAGGAACTGCGTAATTACACCACATTCCTTTAAAGTAAATTGTAGTAAATTAATAATTTAATTTTATGAGCTCAAAAAGATTTGTGAAGACTGACTCTAGTCAGTAAAAGTGTTAGATGTAGTTGGAGTTCTTTAAGCCTCTACTTAAACTCTTAAATATCTATCTTAATTAGCGTTGTTTGTAATGTAGTGTGACATAAAATTTATGTATTGAATGTTATAAAAAGTGTGAATCGTCTTCCTCTAAACCCCCTCCCTTTCCCCTCGACCGATTTCAGCAATTAGCGAACTCATTCATTAGTATTGATTAATTAACGTTATCTAATTTCATTTCTTTATTTTTTAAATAGGAGACCCTTTTCAATTCTAATAGTTAAATTCTTTAATGTTTACCTTTATAAGAGTTTTCGAGAATATTATTTAGTGTATAATATTATAAAATATTATTTTTCACTAAATATGCTTTATAAATTTTTTCCAGCAATTAAAATAGCGAAGGTAGTTCTTATTAAATTTGAGTTTTCGTCAGAACCTTCTTCTCCCACTTGGACGATCTCAGTCAGTAACGAACTCTTCATGCAGTTCAGGAAGATTTGCAATATCGAGTTTGCACTCTTTATTTACTTTTGTGGACGCTAGAGCGCCGCTTACAGTCAAATAGAGATACATAAACTGTATGGTACAACGAGGAGAAATGATTTGTCCGCTGAGTTGAGGAACCACATGCCTTCCAAAATGCACATTATTGCATTTAATGATTAATAGTTGAAAGGGGAGACTTGAATTTTTAAAGATTTAAAGACCTTACATTTTTTTTTTTTTTTTTTTTTTTTAATTTAGGTAAAGATTGTCTGGATAAGAAATGACGTCAATGGGAACCCGGTATATGACGTCACAATAACCTGCATTTTAAATATCTATCAAAGTGATCTCTATGGCGTCACAGATTGGTAGAAGTTTAACTCGCTCTGGAAGACATTCGAGCCCTGAGTAAGCCTCACACATGGAGGTGACTCACAAATGCATTCTCTTCACGTGTCTCGGGATAGCTGATACGTGCAGCTTCTACTTATCACTCCGCTGATGACTGATTCATCCACTGATTGATTAGTCAGTGATATTTATTCTCGGTTCTCGGCAATATATAAGGGAATGCTTATTTATTTAAATCTATAGATACGGATTAATTATATCTATTGATACATGTAGAATAGACCTTGTGGTTAGATATTTGTCTGAGATACATATGGTATTGTAAAATATTCACAGCAGGAAGCTGTCTGAAACAAATTCATTTATACATATACATACACACACACGGTTGTATCATGATTGGTAAATTATTCATAAATCGTTTCATGGTGCCAACGAGAAGAGCTTGATTCTCCGGAAAATCCGCTAAAATGAAGAAATACTCCTGTATTCAATATTACAAAATTTTATTTTAATTAAACATAATAAATTTTAATTAACTATGAAAATAAAAAAGGATAAATAACCACAAAAAAAAAATAACGTTTTTCTTGAAGAAGGGAATAGTTTTATTAGGAGCTGTAGGAAGAAAAGTCTCTGATTGTTAAATTTTGATGAAATGTTTACACCAGGGTAAAAATTAGAGTGAGAGGATTGTTTGTGGGAGTGGGGGGCTAACGGAAGGAATTTCTCGGAGGAAACGGAAGTTTTAGGGAGAAGGGCGGGAATTTGAATGGCTCGAACAGGAGATTTGTGATTTAAGGGAATATAATATATATATATGTAGAAAGAGAGAGAGAGAGAGAGAAAGGGGAAGATTAAGGGCTTAAAGACTACATAATCTGTTGATAACGAGAGAAAGATCAACTTAAACTTTTTGGCGGAGTACAGATTTAATTTTTTTTTTTAGAAAACTAGCGGACACGGCAAACTTCGTTTTGCAAAAAAACAAACTTCGTTGCTGGTCCTAAGCAAACAATAGTGTTGTATTATCACACGATTTAAATAGAGTTTTTAACGAAATTTACGGCCTTCAAATAAAAATTCATGGAATACCTATAATACAATGTTTTCACAGAATACTTTATATATGGTGTAGATATGGGCACAATAAAAAAAGAAGCACATGTATTTAAGGCAAATTGGAAATGAAAATTTGATTTTGCCACGCCCCTCCGCCCGCAGACCGAAAATCAAAAATCAGACTTCACAGCTTCACAGTGTCACCCGCCTGAATATTCTGAGGATTCCCTGAAACTTTATCTAAATCGGCCCAGTCGTGTTAAAGTCCATACGTTACATACATACACACACATCCTATTATATATATAGATGCGGGACATTTACTACGAGTGGGAGAATATTTTCGTTATTTAGACAAATTCAAGTTAATAATACATTTTTTTTGTGTCATAGCGGTATGTTTATAAGTTCCAATAATAATGTGTTAGTTGTATTTTGTGTTTAATATTATTTATTTTTTTTTTTTACCTTTGAACATTTCCTCCCGAAACATATGACGCATTGATGTAAAAGATTAATTAAGGTAATAAATAATACAATCGGCTATTGAGAGAGTTTGCTATATATTAGGTTTTATGTATATATATATATAATAATAAATATATGTGCGTGCGTGCGTGTGTGTGTGTGTGTGTGTGTGCGCGCGCGCGTTGTCATAATAGTTTTAAAAATATACCACTTAGTTTTTTTAATTTATCCTTAACAGATTGATGACTTCTCAAACGTTCAAGAAGAGAAGAGAGATTAGAAGGAAACAAAATAATAAACAATTAACGTGATTAATCTGTCCCAGCCAGGACTCGAATCTGGATCTCCTTCTGGGGTCCTGGATGGGACAGTTTTTTTTCTTCACATTTTTATTCTGTTCCCTCGCATTTATTGTTTACAATTAACTTGATTTACTTGCAGGAAATGTGATGAATGTTCCAACTTAGCCCAGAATTATTTTTATCAGCAATATTATTAAAATATTTTTATTGAAAGCACTTGAGAGTTGTAAGGGATCCTAATTGAATATAATTCCGTTGGATATAATATACGATAGCATTATCACTGTGTGTTTTAGTCAGGCTGTTCCCCGGGAAATTGGTGTTGTGTATGATCTTTTTGGCGGGAGGTTTGTGTTTGCCAAACAATCACGGCCAGGAGGACACAGTCATATTTGTTTATAATAAAGGAACTCTGTCATGGCGGAGAGAGAACCGCTGGAGCCTGTGTTGTCGTCTCCCCACCCTCTCTCTCTCTCGTACCCCGCTAAATCAGTAGTGGGGGGATAGTGTTGGTACACCTGTGGTCCGGGGTACAGTGGGACTGAAGCTCGGCTAATTAGTAGTGCACACAGGTGAGCTGGTGCACACAGGCGGGGAGCCCGAGGCGGGGTTCGAACCCTGTCTCCTGGGCCGTGTATCCCCCCTCCCTCCCCTCCCTATCCCATGGCTATTGATTTAGTCAGCTCGTACCTAATCGTACCTAAACATGTCCCCGATACGTGAACTCTCGCCCGAGTATCCCTGGCAAATCCTTAATCTAATTGGTGTGCGAAATACCAATCATACTACTCAGCTGGATCGAAACTTATGTGTTGAGTTAACATATTGAACTAATTATACAACCAAATCAAATTAACATATTTACAGGATTTAGGTTCTCTGAGTCTCTTTACTAAGAAAAAAAAAAAAGATTTTATAAAATAATGACTCTCGTTATTTACTTTTAAATTTTAATTTTATACTGTTTATTACNTATTTATGCAATTATATATATATATATATACACGCACACACAGAAATTAAACTCTCGCGGATAATAAATAAGAACAGGTGGGAGGAAGGGTGTAGTTAAAGCACAAAAAGAAAAAAAAAATTTGTGTAAAATTTTCAGGGAGACTTCTCGCCCTTCATCAGTGAAGAGTGAAGAGAGACTTCTCTTCTCAACTCACTGACGAATATCTCTATTCACTCCTCACTGACGAAGTCTCCTACAAAATTGTACTCATTGCAGTTTTTTTTTTTAATATTGTGTGTTTCTTTATATGTATATACAAGTCAGTATTTAAGCTTTATTTTGCTTAATTCAATTGGTCAGTATATCTCGCTCTCACTTGAACTCCACGGTCAATCTGTATTTTTTGCTCCAATTGCTGTAATTATATTTTAAAAGAATGTTCTTTATTACTAAAATTATCAGTTGCATATCTCGTATTAAAATTGTTATTTAAGTATTTTAAGATATTAAAATTGATTAATTATGCTGCAAGCAGACATAAAATTTGTTTAGTAATATTTGAATGTTATAGTGTCTGCGATATATTCTTAAATAAATGTATCCCAAAGCTTGGTATTCAAAATTATTTTAAATTCGAACATCAGAAAATCAAAAATTTTAATTTTATTTTATTAGTATTTAAACAATTTAATTTTAATCTGAAATTGAAGTTTTACTATATATTAATTTTGATGATTAAAAATTCACTTAGTTGAATCACGAGAAGTTCCTATTAGCTATACATTTTATATATATATATATATATTAGTGTGTATACATTACATTACTGTGTACATATTAGCTATTATATGTTAAAATGGAGAGTTGTTTTTTTACCGTAGGTATTATTATTAGATGATTTTTGTTGGGGTTCAGTCAAGGTAGATCCAAAAAAAAAAAATAGAAATTTTTTAAAATGTACAATGTAAGCCGAAACGTCGGCAAATAATTTTTTTTTTAAATACACTTTTTTTTAAATTTCTATTTTTTTTATTTATCTAACTTGACCGAACCCCAACAAAAATCATCTAATATTAGCTATTATAGTTCAATATCCCTCCGATTTGCTGATTTTAGCGAATCCTGAAGAGATATTGAGGATGTTCTCATTCCTGGTTTTTTTGAAAATTATTTTAACCCTTTCAGACCTAAATTTTTTTTTTTTTAATATTTTATGTGTTCGTTTGTGTACGCCAGGTCTAAAAGGGTTAATATTTTCTTCGCAGGTTACTCTAGCCTGCTCGATACAAAATGGGGCAAAACGAGAGAAATGACTATTCCGAATCTATTTCGTGACGTCAACTTGGCGTCCTCTGAGATACTTCTTAGGTTGCATCTTTTAGATTCCTTGTTCCGTTCCTGCAAGAGTTCTCCAGGACTCCTTCTGGATACCCCCTTCCCTAGAAATGCGGGTATTCCCACTGGTCACCTCACTTCTACTGTGGTCTCCCTGGAAGTTCTTTCATGATCTGTTCTTAAGAGGTGTCCAAACTACCCCAGCTTGTGCTTCTCGAGGATGTGCACGAAGACTTCGTTCTTTCCTTCCAGACTGAGCCATCTCTTCTTATTTATCACAACACTCTTCTTCCTGTGAGCCGAAGTGAAGGAATAGAATAATGGACAGAGTACTCATATTTGTAGAGGTAGATTTTCTAGCGTTGTGTGACCGGTGTCCTCCAAGCCATGGTCCAAAGGCCCTCAGCACGGATATATATATATATTCTTGCATATCTGGTTAGGGTGTTTGTAGATCTCTGTAGCTTATCATATGCTCCTATGTTTGTAGTTGTCTATCATTGCTTTAACCTTAATATCTTCCAATGCCGTCGTCCGTTTCGCCATGTCGGAATGCGATAGATTCAAAGCGAGTTAGTTTACTTTACTACGACCTATTTTTTTTTTTTTATATTTAAAATTTAATTCAACATTTTGGTATCAGAGAAGGGTTTTTATTGGGGAAATATGAACTGCTCACTCACGCACACACAGGTATTGTAAACAAATATGAATTTTAAGAGCTGTAAGTATGGCTTTGCCATCTTCCAAGATGTCTTCCTGGTGGTTCGTGACGTCGGGCCCGTGTCCCCGTTAGAGTCCTGGGGCTAATATCCCCGTGACTTGCCTCAGTAAATCACCCTTCCCTTATCAGCCTCAATCCCGGCCCCGCCCCCTCCCCCCCTGATCTATAACCGCTGATAAGAAATAATGATCTGGAAATGGCCTAGAGAAGTGTTGTCCTACCAGTTTATATATTCAAAATCTGTATATTTTTTCACCCTCATTATGTATTCTTTTAGCTTGTTTCTAAAATTCTGAACAGATTTGTCTTTTACGCCAGTAAGCTGATTGTAGCGCTGGACTTGTAAGCCAAAGGCTTCTTTTTCAGTGCTTACAAAGCACACCTTACTTTTTTTTCTTTCTGTGTTTCTGTCAGAGAGGACACAGAGGGTTCCTGGTGTGTTTCTGGGTGCATCCACCTTCTATTGGGTACCATTCTACGGTTTCTTAATAAGAAACATCAGGAAGCTATACTTGGCAAATCACTGTACACCTTTTCTTGTTTGCTGAATAAACTCATCAATATCTTGTGTGTCCCTTCCAAGCTTTGTTACTTATCGCGGGATTAATTTTCTCTTGAGAAAATCAAGCTATTTATCTTTGCAACATTACAATTCTTGAATGCCAATTTCAATTTCTTATCAATACTTAAAAAAACAAAAAAAACATAAAATATGTTTCTTTTAAAAAAAATTTTACACTTGTCTTTATGCGCTGTAACATAAGAAATATTTGAAAAAAATTGTTTTGTAGTATTTATATATATATTTTTATTTAAGTCTATATAATATTTGTTCTACAGGTAATTTTCAGTAGGTTTACCGCAGAAATCTGTTGAGAGGGAGAAGGTACTCTGAGAAAGATAAAATTGAATAGATTTTAATATTTGCATTATTATTAGTATAGTCTTGGAAGAAAGTTAAAACTGGATTAAACATAATATTTATTTAACAGGTGTTAACTTTAAATATGATGAAGGAATTTTTACTGACTTAGCAGATCCACTACTTCATGCACTTTCTTTTTTTTGTGATTCACATTGTTACATACCATTTTTAATTTGTTTTTCTTTAAATTCTTATGTTTCTTTTTTTAAATTGAGGTCTTGAATAATTAGTATAAAAACACATTTATTTTATGAGTTAATGCTTAACTGATAATGTCCAAATAATTTTACAGTTTTTTTTTCACACCATACGTTCTATATTTGTTGAATTTCAATATTACTTAGCAAATGCTGCAACCTTTAAAATGTTTAAAAATTTTTTAGTATACCCACAAAATTCTCCACCATGTAGAATGGATGTTTAAACTAATAGTCACTCAATTAACCAGATTTTAAAAATTTATTCACGAACCAGTTAGTATCCTGGTAGCTGGAATATCGAATGAAATTCTAAGTATACCCATGATGGCATTTTTTAACGCTTTTTAGTATTTATTTCAGCAGCTGGGTTGTAGGGAAAATTCCTGTCGAATAGTAGGGTCCTATAACAGTTCCTTGAGAAACACCGCAACTAATTGGATAGTCTAGACAAGGTTTTGCTCACAGCCTGGAAAGAGACTGGATTCGGCAGCTGGCTCCTCCCGAGTCGCGAAGAAGATTCTCGCTAATGTCCCTCACTCCCCCCTAATCTACCGTCGCTCACCCTCGATCCGATGTCGGATCGTTAGCACCCCTTGGAAGCACCCTCACACCTCCACCCCGAGGCATTAGCGTTGGCTTCGGATTTATATCAGTCATCCTCCCGGGGCAAGGCGCTAGACGCCACTGTCTTCTTCAGTTTAAAACTTTGATTTTTATTGAAAAACGTTGGTTTGATGCAGGTTTTAGTGGTGAACTTCAACTCCGTTTAGAAGGTTATTTGTTAGTTGTAGAGAAAATTTGATGTTGATGGCTCAAGATGTGAGGAATGGTATTAAACCCTCCAAGTTCGTTCTTGAATAACTTCTCACTGAAGTGCCATTTATTAACGCCTTACAGAATGCAAATATTTATTAATTAAAAATTTTTTAACCGTCAAGTTCTATTGAAGAGAGTATTATCAGGAATTCGGTCTTGATGGTTGAAGAATTAAAAAAAAAAAAAAAAATTGTGACTTTTTTGTCCATTTGGTCGAATTCCTGATAATCCTCTCTTCGTTTATTAATTCATTTAGTGACTATTACACTTTATAGATATTCTCAAAACAAATACCATCCTCTCAGACAGTCATTACAGAGTTTAAAGACCTAGTTTTCCTTGTATACTGTCAGGGATAAAGTCATTTGGAATAGAATATGCTCTCTGGAATTCCTCTATGTTCTTCTAAGGAGTTTGGCGGCTGTTATATCGTAAGTCGGAGCCATCAGACATTTCCCCTTCCTAAGAGGTCTAGGTAATATCCAGGTCCATGCACGAGACAGATAATGCCGTCGCTGTTTGTTCTAAGTGGGCTCTGCGGTTTCCAGCTCCAGGAGATCGGCTCCAGCTAGAGTTCCAGCCACTTGGCGATACCCCGATGACGAAGCTCCCACGAATCCCGGACATTTCCGGCGAGCCGTCCTGGGAACCTCGGCCACCTTCCTTGAACCCATTCGCCTGGCAAAAAGAAGCCGAACAACTGCCTTCTCCAACCTTGGCCCCTGCAACGGACACACAAAAACTACGAAAATAATGAGGAATTCTTTAATTTCCTACTTCAATTCTCTCAACGGGACATTAAAAACTAATTTTTGCATCATTAATTATCTTTCTCCTTGGGACTTAGTCCATTCGCAATTACTACTTTTTGTAGGTCCTCCCCGTTACAATAATTAGATCTTATCTTTCATCTCACTATTCACATTACGCTTTCTTTATTCTTTTATTCTATATATTTCGGATGCTGTAATATGTTTAGATCATGTCTACGACGACCAAACTCTATTTGGAATAAACTTATATCAATAATGTGCAACGATGAATATATATATATACCATAAAAACCTGGCATTGCGTACAAGTAAGTTCCCACCCTCTAAGATATACTAAACAGAAAAAAAACGTTCTTCAGTGTCAACACCCACTTAACATATAAGATCCAATTCTTATCAACATGCACATCCAAAAAATGAGTATACCTGTTCTAATGCAAATTTTGCCCTGTTTTTTACGTAGGAAAATGTACTACGCCCCTAAATTTCAGAATTATTAATCATAGAGCAACCTGTTCAGAACCACAGTCCCCTCTTCCCAAAGCAAGGCATGCTCAGAGTCATTTAATGACGTTTTCCAAGTCCAAGTGGTTAAACAACTTCCCGACACGGCTTCAGATTTGCAACTGTTGACGAGAGAGTGCGCCTTTATCCACACTCTCAAAGCCACTACAAGACCTGGCATCAATTGCCAACAATAAGAGGATTAGGGAAAACCCAATGGCCTTCCCCTTCCTTTGAGTTCCTTCCGCTACACCAGTCTCTCTTCACTCCTCACTGACGAAGGACGAGTGAACCCCGAAAATTTTACTCCTTGAGATTTTTTCGTTTTGTGTGTGCACTGCACTCTCAATTCTACTTGTTCTTGATTACTACATATATATATATATATATAAGAAAGTTAAAACTGGATTAA
>KZ808132.1:147436-158231 GCA_000696205.2 Oncopeltus fasciatus | reverse complement strand
ACATACATACATACATACATACATACATACATACATACATACATACGTACGTACGTACGTACGTACATACATACATACATACATACATACATACATACATACATATATATATATATATATATATAATCAAAATTATTTAAATAGGTACAATAAGCGTTATAATGACGTTGGTGTAGTATTAGATGTTACAAATTACTATGGTACTCCATTCTGTGATTTTCAGGATTTGTTTTCTTTTAAATGCAGTCCTACTTTTGTTTGGGCACATTTCTCCATGTCCGTAGACGAAGTCTCAACTAATTGAACCGTATCCTTCATAAGCGTACTTTCCGAGCTATATTTATTCAAGTAAAGGCAGGCAAGGATGGCGAATTCTGACAAGTTGTATGATAGTTGAGGATTCATTATAAAATAATGGTATTAGTGGGAGTAGCATACATAAATGGAATATTATGTATATATAATAGGACAAAAATATTGGTTTGATTTTTTTATTATTTAAGCACCCTTTGTTTTTCAAAAATAACCCATGTAAAAACATTCCTGTTGCATTTTAATTATTAATGATAACTTTATTTTATAAAATATTTAAATTTTCTAATATGCATTGTAATTAATGTTTATATTCAATTTTTTTCCGATTTTATTTAATGTTTTTTTTTTTTTTTTTTAGGTTTGTGAAAGTTACTACATTAAAATAGAATTCTTCTGTAAGTAAGTGCTCTCATACATTTATTAAATTTAAAACTACTGTATTTTACTATATAGTTTCGTGTGACCTGATTCCCTCCGATCCTTCAGACTATCTCCAATCCACCACAGTGTCACTCTCAACGTTCACCTTTCCCATCACTCTTGCGGCAGTGTACTGTCCCCCAAATAAACCTATAACTTCTGCTCAGTTCAGTAAATTTTTTGATTCACTGGGCTCCCATTTCCTCGCTGGCGGCGACTACAATGCGAAACATCTACAATGGGGTTCCAGGACGACTAACTCCCGTGGTCGTACCCTGAACGCTTCCCTTTCCTCCAGGCATCTCACAACCCTCTCTCCTAATACCCCCACTTACTAGCCTGCAGATGGCAATCGAGTACCAGATCTCATTGACTTTTTAGTCTGCAAAAGCCTACATCCACTCCATTCCTTTACCAGCACACTCAATAACCTTTCTTCTGATCACAGTCCCGTACTCCTGACCATGTCACTACAACCCATCCCAAAACCGACTCCTCCGTCACTGGTTAATGGCCAAGTTGATTGGGATAGGTTTAAATCCCTCCTAGAAGACACCATAGACCTCAGAGTTTCCTTAAAATCCCCGAAAGACCTGGACGATGCTGTACAATCCTTCACCTCTGCTATTCAACAGTCGTGCTGGATAGCATCCAAACCTACCTCCAAAAAACCTCTAAATCCCAATTCTTTAAACAACAAACCTCTTCCCATCCATATACAGACTCTTATACTATCCAATAGACGGACCAGAACCACATGGCGGAGAACACGACACCCAAGGATATAACAAACTGAGCCGTTTAGTGACATGGGAATTCAGATCTTATCACAATGAAGAATTCGTTGGTGCCTTCCTCGATGTGTCGCAAGTATTTGACAAGATATGGCATCGCAGACTATAGTTGAAATTAAAATCCATCCTCCCAAGCACCCTTTATCTTATCCTTCGCTCCTACCTAACCGATCGTTTCTTCAGGGTCCGACCAGGATTAGATTACTCCGAATATTACCAAGTGGAGGCGGGAGTTCCACAAGTTCGTGTGCTCGGGCCCATCTTTTACATACTGTATACTGCCGATATCCCCTTTCATACTAACACACTTCTTGCCACCTTTGCTGATGACCAAGCAATCCTTTCTTCCGATGCCGACTCACATACTGCCAGGAGAAATCAGGACATACATCGATGGTGTTAGCTCTTTAAGATCAACGAAGGCAAATGCTGTCATGTTACGTTCACACTAAGGAAGTAACAACCTAGCAGAATTTACTTTAATGATATTCCCATTCCTACTTCCGACTGCGCCAGATATCTGGGCTTTCATCTTGACTCCCGGCTAACATGGAACACACACACAAAAATCATAATACAGGAACTAAATAGAAGACTTGGACAACTTTATAAGCTGTTAAACCGCAAGTCAACTTTAACTGTGACTAACAAACTAACCCTTTATAAGACGCTGCTGAGACCTATTTGGATTTATGGAGTCGAACTGTGGGGAACTGCAAACCCTCCAACATCCAAAGAATACAGTCCTTTCAATCCAAAATCCTAAGAATCATAGTTGATGCACCCTATTACGTCACAAACTCCTTACTCCAAAATTACCTATAAATAAAAAAGATTGTTATTGTTGAAGAAGCCTAGGTATGCGTAGTTTGGGGAAGTTATTAAGTTGAACTTTATGGATATTTTCTGATACAGTGCGAATATAGGGTAGGGAACGGAATATTGGAGTGTCACTAGGTGGAATAATTAGAGAGGAGGGGGGAGGGGAATGAGATTTATAAAATTTATTAATGACTCTGTGTATCATGTGTCTTGGAAAGCCATTATGGTTAAGAATGTTTGTTATGTGTTTAATGTTTTTGTCGTGGAATATATTGTCGGAGAGGTTTAGGGTTCTGGAAATGAGGTTTTTTGCAACATTTATTTTTTGATGATAGGGATGTGAGGAGTTAAAATGTAGGAGGCATCCAGAGTATGTAGGGTTAGTGTTCCAGTCCGTAATTATGGAGTCGTCTTGGTTTCTAATTAGGGGTAAGTCAAGAAATGGGAGTCGATTGTTAGATTCCAGTTCTATCGTAAATTTTAACCGGGGGTGGTAAGATTTAAAGGAATCGAGGATTTCTGGCACTTTGTCTGGGTTGAGTAGTAATAAGCGGTCGTCTACGTATTTTCTTACAAAAAAGATATCGTTCGGGAACGAAGGAAGAACTCTGTCAAGTAGATCATTCAAGGTGATATTTGCTATGTCTGGGGCGAGACAGTTACCCATAGCCAATCCTGATATCTGTTTGTAGAATTTGTTTTGGAAGAGTAGGTAACCAGAATTTATTATTCGTATATATCATGTTGACAAACATGAATAACGACAATTGTGTGAGTGATTTATAATAGATTTTTTCTATTAGAAATAAAATAAAAATTATTTTAAAAGTGATTATTCCATGTCACTTATAAATGTAAAACTTGTTGTTAAAATGACTCAAATCCAAATTAAGTACATTATTTAAATAAATAAATACAGTAAAATATAAATAAGTTTTCTCAATTATATTAAATTACTTTTAAACAATTAATGAGAGGGAATAGAATAAAAAATCTATCTGTCCCAGCAAGGACTCGAACCTGGATCTCCTGCTTTCCGGGCCGGTATGCTTCCATTACACAAGCGGGACAATGGTGTAATGGAAGCATTTTTTATTCTATTCCCTCTTATTAATTGTTTAAATTTTTCGTGGGATAATACGTCACAACTAAATTAATATTTATAAATTTAAATTACTTTTCTTTTATTATTTTTTATTGAGTTTTATAAGAAATCCTTANTTTATCAAAAATTGTCTGTTTTATTATTTTTTATTGAGTTTTATAAGAAATCCTTATCACCTATCCACTTCAAATATTTATATGTTCTTTTGATGAGATACGATCTCCAAAAACAAAACGATACATGCCCGCGCGCGTGCACAAACACACGCAATCAATATAATCTTAACGCCTTGATAAGACTTATAAGACAATGCACGAAGAGTTACGATAATAAATCAGAAATGCATCAGTCATCATTGGTGCACTTTCAAAAGCACGTGGACTTGTATTGAAAGTTCTTTGACTGCTATCTCTCGTGGGGTCCTCCTCGTCTTCTAATGGTGTTCACCTCTGACCCCCGCACTCCTGCCCTCTCTCCCAGAGACAATGGCCAATACTTCACAGACAGCTAACGGTGCACGCCGATGGCTCATGTGTCCTCGGCTTTTCCTTCCGTTTAACGGGTCTTCCTCAGGGCAAGAAGAAAGAATGAGAGAGGCGGTTCATTTGAATAGAAAGGCATCCCGCGTTACGTGGAAGCGACTTCCTCGAAGACCGTGTACTTTGATACTTCCATGTGTGAATCCTCTCAGACATCTCGGCTCTTCACTCAGGACATCTAGAACTTTAACTTCTTGTCAACTAAAGTCCTTCCCGCAGAAGCTATGTAAACAAATCGAATTTCCTTTGAAAATGTTCTGCAAAAAGTATAGTTAGCTATCAATTCAAGTTCGTATTTCAGTTAAATTATAAATTAGAAAAAAAAATTCGAATTCACTGTTTCCGAATGAGTGTTTGAGTTTACAGGAGGCCCCATGGGTCCTTATAAGCCAACTGAATACTAATGTGTTTGTGTATGTAATATATAACAAGAGGTACAATGATTACATTCTTTTATGTTTCATATATTTATATATCCTTATAACCCGCTGGAAGGAAGCCTTATCCTGATACATTCGGACTCATTCCCAAATTCCACCGAGGTTATTTAAACTCAGAATGGACCATTTTGTGAGTTTGAAAGGTCATTTCTGTCCCACCTGAACTCTCACCTCCTCCCATCCTCTTCTTCTTCTCTTTCTTTGGAAGTTTTAAAGACATTTCCATAGGCATTTGCACTCCCCTCTCCCGCCCATGATCTCAGACCTAGACCCTTTTGGCATCTTTGGAGGATCCCTTTTATAATATTTGAATGCTACACTCCTTCCAGCCTCTTCTTTCCCTCTCTCTGGAGGAGATTCAGGGGGCGTATCATTGGGTATTTTTACTCGCTCCTCCGAGGTTAGTTAGACTCAGAACACACCATTTGATTCTTCAGGAGTCATCAATTCTTCCATTGCCCTTCTCCATTACTCCTTCGGCAGTTGAGCTCTGAGAACTTTTCTTGGGTATTTCGTCTTGAAGCCATCTCCCACCCACTACCTCTCCCTCTTCCCACCGCTCCTCCCCCCCCCCCTTTTTAGATGGTGTAACTTTGGAAACCTCAAATATGTCGATCCCCTGATGGGGTTTTTGACTTAAAAAATCTCCAGATTCCCTCCCTGCTGTTGTCCATCATCCCTCTGGGAGTTGGACTCAGTGAACCATTTCTTGGATAGCCAACATCCCCTGATTTCCTCTCTCTTTAAGTAGTTTAACATTGGGTACTTCAAATATGTCGATCCCCTTTTGGATTTTGGGACTTTGGCAGGATATCCGAATTTCTACCTGCCCCTCTTTCTTATGTATTGACCTGGGGTGTTCGGGTTAAGCGAGCCTAGCCTTGTGTATTTTGAGAAGTTTTTTGTTCTTGTTGGGGGTTCGGTCAAGGTTGATTCAAAAGATACAATTTAAAAAAAAAAAATTGTATTTTTTTTGGCTTCTAATCATCTTCAGGACTATCATGAAGGAGAGAGAGGACTTCGTGCCACCTGGATCAAATGTTCATGTCACGAACATTTGATCCAGGTGGCACGTCGTCCACTCTCGCCTTTAGGAAAGCATCTGAGGGTTCCTTTTTTGTTTATATGTGTGAAATCTCGTGAGACTCCCTTTAACTTTTGGGAACTTTTAATTGATTATAAAATAAAAATCTAGTTTTTTTTTTTTTTTAATTATTATGAGTTTCAGTTTTACTGGCATTTGATGATAAAGTAGTTTTCTTATATCTTCATTCTTTAATTTTCTTACAGCCATATTCTTTAATTGTGCACTGGACAATTATTCCATTAAAAGTTATCTAATCAAAAACTTTTCATGTTAATGTAACTTAATTTCAATGATTGGGGATTATTTATACTCTCAGAATTGTTCGCGATAATATTCTATGTTATATATAAGACATTAAGTACTCCTTCAATACTTAAAGTAGATAGCTTTTCTATTTTTGTGTTATATTTACAAAATATAAATTTCAAAAAATTTAGCAGAAATTAACAGAAGAGAGTAGTTGCATTAACAGCTCCTTTAGTGTTTGGAAGCCCTCTTGTTATACCAAAAGGGTCCTTTCCCTACAATCCTATCCTTTTTTCCTTGGACCTTTTCCCCAAAGAACCTATGTCCTTTTCCAGTGACGAGGGTTAAATGATGTACTTTACATTCCCTGGGCCTGACCTGGTGGAAACGGGGATAGCCTTTGATGGTTCTACCTCCCACGAAGGTATGTACTGACGTCACTACTTGAACTTATATTCTTCAACGTGCTTATAAATGTTTTAAAAGTATATTAATAAAATTAAATAAANCTTCGGTTCCGAAGGATAAGATAAACTATAAAATAAAATATAAAAAATAAAATAATTAATCAATAAGAAATAACTAGCCACATAAATAAACAATATAATATTCCATAAATAACCTATTTTATTTTTTCTGAAATAATAATAAAAAAAAATATGTTTTTCGATTAACATACATTTGAAATCCAAAAATCTATAAGTATAAATATGTTCCCTCTGAAAGACCAGCGTAATTTATGCAGATTTCTAACGTTTAAATAAAGATTGTTGTGAAAAAGTAGAAATTACATTTGATGCCAATTTTATTCTATGCATTTTTTTTTTACTTAGCGCTTATAATAACAAAAATATGATTTTAAATTTTGGTCTACCCTTAATTTTGTCCTACCCCCGACCGATTTCAGTCATCGAATTAATTCATCGATTTCTTAAGAGAAACTTTAATACTGGGGTAAATTTCATTATTTTAAAAACTCATGAGCACTTAGAGATACATAATAAATTTTCAAAAAGTATGTTTTTAGCATTTCGAATGAAGGATTAGTAAAAATACGGTTTTTTCCTCGACATTTTTCCAAAGTTTATTCACTTTATCAACATCAAAAGTCTACGGGATTAAATCCAGGATTAAATGTTTGTTGAGTTCATAAGTATCCTTTGAAACCTACATTTGTTTTACTTCTATTAAGTCCTTAATGTCAAAGAGTAATTCTCCTCAGGAAATTATTTTCGAGCTCAATAATACTACTAAATATATCGCCAAACAACTACTGTTAATAATTTTATTTATTTTCATTCTGATGCTAAATTATTGTCTAAAAATTATTAAATTATTATATCATTAGTTAATGTCATTATTGTTATTTGAGAAGTGAAGATTTTATAATTTTTGATTAAAATCAATCTATTTTATTAGTTTCTCCCCCTGTATTGTTTTTATTGTGATGAAATGTAATTATTGCTGTAAAAAGAGTGGATACAAGATGAAAAGAAACGGAGAAATGTTTGGAAAACATCTCTTTACCAATTTCAAAAAGATGCCATGCTGATCGCACTTTAAAGTGATTTGTGAAGTGATCGATATTGTTAAAGTCTCATATTATAAACAATTATAAGATTTGTGATGGAGACACACATTATCTCTCTTGTTCTACTCTCGAAATCTAACGAATTGTTTTTGTTAATCACAAGTTTAAAGTAAATATTTCGATATACGAACCTAAATACAACAGAAACCTATCATGTTTTTCTCGACATGAAAGTAAAATGTATATATTTTCTTCATTATAAAATTAGAGGGGGAGAGGCGTTCTAGCTACATATATTCTTAATATATGTCTTTCAATCATTCCTTGAAAAAAAAAATAAATTGTAGTAAAATGAATGAATAAGCAATACATGAGTATTTAAGTTCATTTTATAACTATAAAAATATTACATTATAACCAATTAATGCAAGGGAATAGAATATACAAATCTATCTGTCCCAGCCAGGAATCGAACCTGGATCTCATGCTATCCGGGCCGGTGCATTTACCACATAACTGGAAAACGCACCGGCCCGGATAGCAGGAGATCCAGGTTCGATTCCTGGCTGGGACAGAAAGATTATTTTATTCTATTCCCTCTCATTAATTGTTTAAAATTTACATGGGATAAAAAACCACAACCAAATAAAATAATTACAATATAACAAATAAATAAATAAACAATTAATGTTTATTAAGTCATTTATATAAATTATTTACTTATTATAATTTTGAATGGCACAAATGTTTAGCTGCTCCCGTGTAGGATGGATTAAGGATGGAAATTATTTAAGAAATCGTTTTATGCTACAAATATAAATAATATTTTAAAAGATGCAAAAATTTTTTTTCATTTTCATTTAATGCAAAGATTATATACTAAAGAGGCTTATTTAAGGTATTTTAATTATTAACTGTCTTTATTATTTCATTATGAGGCAATGAATGTTGTTTTTATTATTTATTTATTACTGATTTGCAATTTGCAGAAGTCATAAATAATTTTAGTTTAAAGGGAATTAAATAATATATGTACTCTACAATCTTTGATTAAACTCGTTTGATTTTTTTTTGTCTATTATAAAATTGTTTAAACGATTGCATTTTACAATATTGTATTGTTGGTTTATATTATGGAGGGGACTAAAATCTTATTTGTATTTATTGTTTGAGGACGGGCATGGGACAAAATCCGACCTTCTGACCCCCCAAGGCCTAAGGACAGTCCGGGATGTGTCATCCCTTAGGTGGAAACCACCCCTAAGGGGTGGGCACCCTTGTCTTTATCGACCAGCGCCTGTTACCTTCATGGAAACTAACTGAATTTTCGGTTGCTCTAAAGTAACTTGTACAAAAGTACATATCCTGCCTTTGTCGACTAATAAAAGCTTGTCCTGGGCCATGGGTGTTTAGAATGGGGTGGTTACCTGTAGATACCCCCCCCCCCCCTAAGTGGTTGAAAGGAAGGCTTACACTTTAAAGAAAAAAAAAATACTTAAAATCAATGATGATAATTGTGGTAATGTAATCCCTCATTTCATTATTTATTTAAATCGTACAGGGAGAAAGAAAAACAAAAAACTTTCCTCCCCAGCTGGAGTAGAAAGTTTTTTTTTCTAGCTCCCTGTACGATTCAAATAAAAAAAATACTAAATTTTTTATTATTTAATTATTTATTATCTACGAGTTTTTTGACCGTAGATATTATTATTAGATGATTTTAGTTGGGGTTCGGTCAAGGTAGATCCAGAAAAATACAAATTTAAAAACAGGTGCATTTTTTATAAGATTATCTGCCAACGTTTCGGCTTACATTGTAAGCCATCTTCAGGGCTTCCTATAATAAAGACGAGAGAGGATGTCCAGTGTCATGGAAATGTGAACTTAAGGACAGGACGTCCTCTCTTGCCTTCATGATAGCCCTGAAGATGGCTTACTATGTAAGCCGAAACGTTGGCAGATAATCTTTTTAAAAAATACACTTTTTTTTTTCAATTTGTATTTTTTTTTTTTTTTATCTACCTTGACCGAACCCCAACTAAAATCATCTAATAACTTAATTTTAATAATTATTTCAATGTCTTTTATTATTAAAATAAATAATCGATTGATGATTATACAATATGAACATGGCGTTTAAAATACATAAGTATAAAGGCTTTCATTAATAATTTTTTTGGTGAAATGATACCAGAGCTGAATGGTGATCGATGTGTCGTTACATCGATTCAAATTAGCTAGGCCCTTGAAAGCTGTCTTCTCTCATTTTCCTCCCCCCCCCCCCTTTCCCCTAGTAAATTTAAGGGTAGTTATGAGGGAGGGTGAAACCACCCCCGGAAGTTTGTCGAGTAAACTTCCGTGTACTATAATAAAATATAATCCATACGAGCCTCTTTACGTCATGATGACTTCGGTTCCGAAGGATAAGCGCCAGGGTTCGGTCTCTCTACGCATTTCCCAGTATCTATAGTGTTTACTTAAGGGGATGTAAGAAAAACAATCCTGTTTGGCTGTTTGAGGGGGGTGTTGGGAGAAAATTTATATATTTTTTTTTAAATATCAGTTTTTCGTTTACGTATGGCCTCGAGACAAGCCCGCCATACAGGTGTTGTTGAACCAAGCTGATTTTCGATCTTACATTAAAGATTTACTTAGATAAGAGTAGATGAGGAAATATAGTTTACAATCTGGGGAGAAATATGAGCGGGAAAAAAAAAATTATAACCAACCAAGTGGACTGGCCGGGAAGGGTGAATGGGGGAAGGGCTTACAAATTTTTCTCTACTGAAATAAAAACCAAGATACCACGATCTTGGCCATTAGGCTTTTTCAAAATTCTCCACTCTCCCTTATACGATTTCAGCCATAAATGTATTCATGGAACGCTGTGTAATCTGAAATCGAAATTTAATTTACTCATTTATAAAGATAAAAAGGACCTTCCCAACAATTTATGTTGCATTATTAAATAGTTTTCTCAGTATGCATTTTGTAAGAATATCATAAAATTGCCGTTTTACAAGTATTCCAGTGGGGCTTTGTGACCACCGCAATTTTCAAAGCAGGGAAACTAAATTCGGCTATGAAGTTACTTTTAGCAGCTAGCCGTTGGGTGAGTTCGTTAGTGGATAAAATCTGCCGAAGAGGTAGGGAGAGAAAAAATTTTTCTAAGGTAAAAACCTTATGGTAATTGATGTGTAAGTGTGTGCGTGTGTTTGTGTATAGAGAGAGAGAGGAGATAAATATTGTAGAAAATGAAACACTCGCCGCTGCGATATATATAGTAAATAAGAACAGGTGGGATAAAGAGTGTTTTGTGAACACACAAAAAGGAGTGAGGAGTCTCACTGACGAAGGGCGAAAAATTTTACTCTTTGTATTTTTTTTTGTGTGTTTACTAAACTCTTTATTCCCCCTTTTGTTATTTACTATATACATGCATAGAGTATATAACAAAAAGAGGGATAAATATACATACATATATATATATATGTAT
>KZ808132.1:91361-109252 GCA_000696205.2 Oncopeltus fasciatus | reverse complement strand
TTTTTTTTTTTTTTTTTTTTTTTTTTTTTTTTTTTTTTTTTTTTTTTTTTTTTTTTTTTTTTTTTTTTTTTTTTTTTTTTTTTTTTTTTTTTTTTTTTTGTATTGCTTTTTCTTTATAATAAAACATAAATAACATAACGCATTGTATGTATTAATATATTAATTTATTTTCATTTTTACAAATAAGAAGCAAATCCTAAAATTGAAAAAAAAATTTTTTATAGAATTATAAACAGTTTTTTTAAAGACTTAATTGTTTGAAAATTTAATAAACTTTTTTTTTAGGTTTTAAGACTTCATTTTGAAAAGTCTTTATGAATTTTTGAATGAAACCCGAAATGAGGGACGAGGAGCATTAACAGGGAGAGCAAACTAAATAAATCCTTTTATTAGTTATATATTATCTGTATTAGCAGTAAAATCTATTATTCTATCATTTAAATTCTAAAATACATTAAAAATTTATGAATATATTTACGAATTAACTTAGAGGGGAGGGTAAACCATATTCCCTTCTATGCCTCTCCCTTTTGGTGAAACTTCAGCCATCCTCAGGGGTGTTAACACTTTCTTTTTACATTTTGGAGATCATGATGGAGACCTTACGCCCATTTATAAAGAAACGTAGGGAATTCGCTTTGTTTTTGTCCCGCTTCTATGTGAGGGATTTTGTTCCAACGTCTGCTTCCAAGTTCATCCCCTCCCCCCTTTTTGTTTGATAGCTCTTGCTCTTTGCCAGTTAAGCCCTTCTTCATTATCTCTCCCTACCCCCGCCACGCCAACCCCGTAGACCGTAGATATTACAAAGTGCTCTCACGACCCGGGGCTATTTCCCACAGTGGAAATGTGCACTTCCGCACTTAAAACGTGCAAATATGTTCAAAGTGCAATTTCAGTTCCCACGATCCTTGAACACGCTTCGTTGTCGGTCGCCCTTTGTCTGCATCAAGTTGAAGCTGACAAAAGCCATAGTGGCTACAGTGAAGCGTTCTTTACGTTGGAGCATTAGTTATCCTTGCATTTGCTTCGTTAAATCCTGCATTTTTCTCTTTGTTGTCTACTTTATATTATGTACACTTTTTAATAGATTTCCCATTAGGAAATCTATCTATTCATGTTAATACCATGTTGTAACTTTTTTTAAAACCTTAAAACTTTTCTTAAAACCCGAAAACTATTAAATTTAAATGTTATAATCCCTTCCTCTCTCCCTAATTATAAATATATAATAAATATTTCATTATTTTAAGTGGGGCTGAGCCTATTCTAGGCCCTTGATTACTAAGACACACTACGATATTTATTTTTTCCCCAGACTCCAAATATATTCACCCCAAAGACACTTTTGGGTCTTGATAGAACCGATAAGATGATCTTTTATCACCTGGATCAGTGAACCTTGGAATAAAATTTAATTTAAAATAAAACCACAATGTTTTCGGTGGAACTTTGAACCCCTTAGCCCTCAGACTATATCTGACTCTTGTTGTGAAAAAAAAATCATTAACCCTTCTATATATAATAATTATTTTATTTGGTTGTGGTTTTTTATCCCACGTAAATTTTAAACATTTTCTATATATAATATTTGGTCAAATATTTTCTTATTATTATGTTATTTTACAACTAATCTATAGACTAATTATTGATTTTTCTTTTTCATTTCGTATTTACTGTGAATATTGCATTAATTATATTTGTTGTAATTTAACTTATTTTACAAATATGATAAGAACCAAAGTTCACATTTATTATTAAAGACGTTTAGAAAATGTGTACTCCGTTGAGTTTTAGTGTTTTATTCTGCTATAAACCTTTTACTCTCTATACCCCACCTCTAAGGCAATAAATAGGTTGTATAAAAACAAAAAATAAAATCTCAAGTAGCAAGGAAAAGGCCCTGAAGATGGAAGCTATGCCAACCGAAAGCAGCTAAGCCCTGATAATTATTAATTTTTGGATCTACCTTGACCGAACCCCAACAAAAATCATCTAATGGAATTTATTTGTGATTTCCCTTTTAAATATTGCTTTAAAAAATAATTTTAAAGAATTTATTGTTTATGACCTTAAGTTTTTATTTTTTAAACTAATATATAAATTTGTCAGCCTGATACATGAGCAACTGACTTGCCGAGTTCCGTTTCCACAACTCCCATGCGTTGCTGGTCGCGCATGACTAAACCCCTTACAGCTATGAATACCTTCCACCTGCGAATTTCAGAACTAAAATAAGAACAGACTACCTGCGTTCTTGAGTCTACTCGCACTCCCCAGAAGGGCCTTTTTCTTTCGAAGTTGGTTTTCCAGGACACCGCCCTTGCCGGAAGGTTCCGAAGAGCTTTCTAATGCATGTCCCATTCTCTTTGTCTGGGTAGGATTCTAACGAAAAATAGTTCTATCTGTGACCATGAGTATCTAGAAAAGGGAGGTTACTTTTAGATTATCCCTTCCTCATGATCGAAATTGTTTTTATTTTTGCAACAGTAAATCGGACTTTGAACCTTGTTGTAGAAATTTCGTGAAACAAGGGATGTATGATCTTCTCGACATTCATTTGACTGCCTTCTAATCCTATATTTCCTTCTGTTATGTTATCTAATAATAAATAAATAAAAACATAATAAAGAAAATCTATAAAAAAAATCACTTTAGAATTGTTGCCCTCANAAAAAAACTCTCCTTTTTATTTTGAATATTTTTTCCTAATTAACATTGCTTCTTTAGTACTATGTTACAAAAAACAAAACAATAATATGAAAATATACAGAATGTTATGGTTTAAAATTTTTAATTTGTATAAAATGGTAGTAGAACGAAAATTATTAAAATTACAGACAAACACACTCATATAATCCAAAATTCTACTACTTTTTGGTCAAAATAATGGTTGGCCGTTGAGAAGGATAATGACCGTCTAAATATGGCCTGAAATTTAAGCCGAAAATTTAGGTAAAAAACCCCGGTTACGTTTTTAATTAAATTAATTGCTCGAATCTCGAAAATTTACTCCACTATGATATCAATGGTCGATTTGATATTAATTCGTTTTCATTAAATTGTTCGATAGTGTACTTTATAGAAATTAAGTGAAATAAAACTACTTAATTTGGAAGTAAATTTATTGATCGTACATTTTTATGAAGGTAGGATAATCAGGAATTTGGTCTTGGCATTCGGTCTTGGAAGTTGAAGAATTAAAAACTTAATTTGTGAGCAAAAAGGTTTTTTTTTAGCCAACGTTTCGGCCTGAATTTCAGGCCTTCATCAGGTGAAAAAAAAAACTATTTAATTCCACCCTTATGGTTGAATGGTGAAAATTTCTTGTAGAGAGGTTACCCCCCCCCCCATTTTCTGATCAACCATGACGAGAATCAGGTGTACGTATGGCTGAAGGAAATACGGTTGATCCCTCCAGTCGGAAACGCCTGCAACCTGTGACGTAATTTCAGATAACTGTAAATCTTTGAGCAGGTGATGAGGCGCTGTCTGTGGGAACCAAAAGGAAGATGTGTCTGGAGAGCGACAGTCTGCCAGGGGGGGAACGGTACTCCGACTCCGTCTGGGCAAAAACGGTATGTGTGGGTCCATGTGTGTGTGTGGGTGTGTGTGGAAACACAAGACTCGCCAGATGTCTTCCTGCCCAGCTGACCTCCTCCCACTTCTGGGTGAAAAGGTGGCAGAGCTCGCCTCCTGCATTTCAGTTTCTCTTAAGCTCCCCCAGCGTTCTGCTTGAAAAACGCCCTGAGGAAGTCCACTTATAATATCGAAATCGTCTTAAAAATCATATCTATGGCAAAAAAAAAAAGTTCATCAAGATTAGACAAATTAAGATACAAGTCACTTTCAGTGTTGGATTAAGCAAATCTGCCTGTGGTCCTTCATTTCCTTTCATTCATACATGACGAGGAACCTATAATTAGTCTAATTGGTATATGCTGTCTTAACATGTGATTAAGCTAAATATTATATGCAAGATCTCTAAGAGGTTAAGCCGAAAGGGGCATAGAAAAACGATTTCCTCCTTAGAGATTATTCTAAATCTCTAAGGATATCTCCTGTTGGGATGCCATCTACTGAACACAGCCCTATGTGAAGGAACCTTACTACCAGGCTAGCGAAGAATGGCTCTTTTAAAACTGCTTACAAGATTTGAAATGAATTCCATGAATTCCAACAAATACTTAATCTTTTTTGTTTTTAAAGATTAGAAAAATGTCCTGTATTGTTAGTTTTAGAGATTACAATGATGTACTTGATGGAAATATAGTGTTAATGTCCGAAGAAATCCTTCCACATACTTTCCTGTCTCTCTGGAGGGTGTACTTTTGCACACAGAGATAGGGAGGAAGTCTCGGAGTGACCCTGTGGTCTCCCAGGACGAGCAGAGGGAAGACAGCGCCAGGACCTGGTGTCCAGGATTGCCCAGTCGCCGCCATTATCCTTTATTGCTCCTTCACGAGTTATCCTGACCTTTCCCAAACACTAATGGCGACACTTTTATTAATTCACCATCAAGGCTCTATAGAAAGATCACTGCTCGCCAGTTACAGCCATCTTATCTCCTAAATGGAGAGTTGTTTTTTTTACCGTAGTTGTTATTATTAGTAGATGTTCTTTTGTTGGGGTTTGGTCAAGGTGAATCCAAAAAAATACAAATTTAAAAAATGTGTATTTTTTTAAAAATTATCTGCCAACATTGTAAGCCATCTTCAGGGCTTTCATGAAGGCGAGAAAGGACTAAGATCCTATTTTCATAACTTTTTTTTTTTTTCAATCTACCTTGACCGAACCCCAACAAAAAACAACTAAGTTATCTCTTGAAATCATATGTTGCAATTTTTTTTTTTTTTTTTTTTTTCTCTCGGTGGATTCATAATTAATGTAGTTTTATCAGCGAAATTCGTTGTGACGGTTCAATTTTGTTACAGATTTATTGCTATCTACAGACTCTGAAATATTAGAAATATTTAGAAACGTATTGTCTTCCTTCAAATTGGTTTTAAGAAAAATATATTAATTTTATAGGTGTAGAACCTATTAGAACATTTATACGAAAAACTCTTATTGGGTGCTTTCCTCACTCCTCGTTCAAGACCGTTCTAGAGCCAGCCTCAGTGATCTCACCATTTACAGTCATTGCTCTCTTCGGCTTGTAAGATCTTATCTGATCTTAAGATTTGATAAGTCAAATTTACTTTTATTTATGTCCATATTTAATGAATCATGGGAAATATGATTAGTTTTTACAGCTCCTGTGTTCCGTTCCTTACCCCCATTTTTATTATTAAACTTTACCCCCCCTCCCGTGGACTTTTATGATAAACTGCTGATGTTGGTGGGGGGGAGGTTTATATTTGCCCCCGGAAGTAAAATACCTCTTTGTGGTATCGATTCTCCACCGATGTCGATATTAATTTTCGAGATATCCATCGGGAAGGCAGGGCGCAGCCAGCGATAGTTATCTATCTACAGTCCTCCACCTAGTCCTGGAGCTCTTGCTGACGGCCGACTCCAGGACACGTTTTCAATTACTCTTTCCCGACTACTTCTCCCGTACAAATAAATAAAAAAGGAGGAAAGAGATAAATGAAAATAGAAAGTAAGACACAATAAAACTCGTCCATAGCGCGGTGTCCATTATTTATCTCCTAGGCGGAATGGTATCTGTGACAGTGTGTAATTATCAGGCAGTCTGTCAATATGTCGTTCGCCATCTCTCACACTAAAAACGTGTTGTTTATCGCTTAAGCTGGTAGCCATGTACGTAGAATAAGTCCTTCTCGAGTACTTAATTAAAGCAGGTATATATTACGATTTGTGTTGTCGCCTTGGACGTGGCCTTCATCCTCGAGATTTAATATGTATATCTTATCTCGCTTCTCTTCAGAGAATGCAGTTGTTCAGCTTGCTTTCATGGAAGATTTTTTTTTTTTCAATACTTCCTTCGATCCTACTATGATGGCCAAAAACACCAAAATTGATGGTCACTCAAATTTGAATATCTCTATATATTCTTGTGCGTATGTATCAACGATCACCAAGCCACAGTTTTCAGTTTTTGCCTTGACGAATATTTAAAGGGACCGAATACCAGAGGCTGGACGAATTGTATTTGTAAAGTGTAAAATAAATATCGAAATTTCAAGAAAGTGTAGGACAGGAAAGTATGGAAAATTTGAAAGTTAAAATATCATATAATTAGGGTGGGGAGTGGGAAAATATGACTTGATAGAGGAGAGAACCAATGAAATATTGCCTACGGTAAGATGGGTATAACCACCCCGATTATGTCTGTATTCAACAAGTGACAGTGAACACATGTATTCTGCCACGAGGATGGACAATGTCCGAAAGCGCTCGCCAACGGAGGATGGTTTGCAGAAACCAATGAAGTCGGATAATAGAAGGTAATATATTTATATTGCTATACTTCGTGGCTCTCCAGAAGTAGCACCCTGAATCAGTGTAGTTCTGTAAAACTCCCATACTGAATGGATGAAGCGTGGGGACCATTGTACGCGTACCGAACGTAGTTGTACAGATCTTAGCGATCAATCGCCAAGAAGATATGTTCCCCGACCATATGGAGTACCCAAGCCAATGTTGGGCCAGCACTCTGGCCAATGTTGGGCCAGCACACTGGCAATGTTGGGCCAGACTCGGTGCTAACCATACCCGCCTCCGTAGCCTGGTTTCTCCTCTCCGGTTATGTAAAGGTCCACGTGAAAGTACCTTTGTAAAGGACTCCCGGGGCCCATCTTCCCCTTCCAGAGCTCCCACCAAACCTTCAGGAGTCCCCCCTCCCCAGCCATCCCATCTCACTCCCAAGGGAATTAACTCTGGTGAAACGGAAAAAGATTTTGAAAAAATATCTTAAATTCTTCTCTTATATGTGCCACTGCAATTTTCACAATTGAGAACAAAACTTTGAACTAATCTGTTTCAAGAAGGATAATGATAAATGTAAATATGAAAATAACAAAATATAAAAATGAATATAATAAATATTATTTTTTGTGGTATATAATCCCTCGTAAATTTTAACAATTTTCAGTGCAAGGGAACAGTATAAAAAATCTAACTGTCCCAGCCAGGACTCGAACCTGGATCTCCTGCTATCCGGGCCGGTGCATTTTCCACTTATGCTACCGGGACAATTCTGATAAGTTATTAAATCCCCAAACTAGTTCGAGTCCTGGATGGGACAGTTAGATTATTTATTCTGTTCCCTTGCACTAAAAATTGTTATACAAATGAATCTTCTGTTTCATTACATATCATGAAATATATTGAAATTATTCAGGTGTAAGAAGTAGAAATTGTAATTTCTCATTTTCTCTTAGTATATATTGCAGATATTACATCTACTTTAAGATTTAAAAAAAAAAAAAAAAAAACTTTTGTAAACATTAAGTACAAAATTAAATGTTTAAGGTTTTATAAATAATAACATTTTACGAAAAATATGTGTATTACAATATTTAGGAATATATCTAGATGGTGAGGAGGGGAGGGGGTTTATTGTCCTCCACAGCAAGCTTTGTAAGATTCTACTTGAACATTCAAATTTGGTCATTTATCCTTCTTAATAAATATATTATATCCTGCGTAGCCCCCTAGTTAACGGATTTTTCTCTTTCCCAGAGGAGATCTGGAAATATCTTATTCAACAGTTAAAATTATGGGAGTATTTTACTCATTTTAAACATATTTTATATATTTCATATAGTTTTGTCAACTGAAGTCAAATTTCTACTTACGTTTAAAGATGAAATATATTTCATTTATTGTAAATATTTTATATTAAATATTATTGTGAATTACATATTTAGTTATCAAAATTTTCTTCAAAACATTTGAGGTTACTTAATAAATCATTTAAGTGTTTTTCTCATTATTTATTTCCACACTATACAGTAGATATTAAAAAGTTATTAAGAGTTTTAATTTACAATATCCAGTGCAACACAGACAAAAACGCTTAAAAATAGTTTTTGAAAACTTTGTTATGTATTTTGATTATCAACCCTCCATACCTACCACTGATCCGGTATCTTTCAAATTTACCCAAATATTTTCTATAGAATTACCGAATGTCTTTTACATTTTTTTAATTTTTATTTACTCTATTAAAATAATTAAATTTCACAGACTTCTGCAGAGCTACAGTACAAAATTTTTCAAAGTGCCTACTACAAAAAACAAAACAAAATTATTGTCTTAATGAATGATTTAATTAAAATCACATTTCCATCGGAAGACAGAAGGGCACAAGGATTATTCTTTCATAAGCACACTTCTCTAAGGACATGGGTTGCCTCAATTTGACAAATGTAGTAGTGAATTTATAAATGGAAATATTTTAATTTTAAAAACATCTAATTTTTAGGAATAAAGGTTTACCCTAGTACAAAGTAAATAAGTAAATTTTGCCACAGTGATAAATTACTCTTAAACTGTCTTTTCAAGTTAAGCTGGGTTCGGACGAAGGGTTGCTTCAGACAGTGGCACTCTGGATTAACCAAAACATGTAAAATATAATTAATGTAATATTTGTATGATGTATTGTACATATTTATCAAAATGTGGATTGGATAAGTAACAGTGAAATACGTTTGGATTCATATAAAAATAAATTGTATTCTACTTTCTATATACTTTTTTTTATTTATCTTTGACATTTCTGACATTAATGTTATTTACTTTCTTCTATAAAAAAAAAAAAAGTTAGTAAATATGAAGTCTACTTATTATATGGTAGTTTGTCATGTATTGTGTTAGTGTCGGGTACTAGTAATGGCGAAAAAATAATCATATATTGATAAAAATTTCCATAATAGTTTAAGCCATCGCATTTCAGCCCAAAGAACAAAGGACATTTTCTACCGAAGAATAATTTTATTCGTCTGATTTTCTCGTAAAGAACCCTCGGCTCACTCCTTGTAAGTTATTATTGTTTTAATATTCTTTGTACGTGTTTTGCTTTTTTTCACATGATCAAAAAATCTATAAGTCCATATTTTCCGCCATAGAGATAGACTTTTCCACCTATTGTAATTCAATATTAATCGATTCTTTCACAGATATGACATAGTCTTTTTAGCGTGACAATTGTGATTTCAAGGTGACCTAGTCTTAGGGAGGTGTGCTATCAGATAGAACACAATCCACTCTGCTTTATAATCTATATTCTCTCACTTCACTCCTATAAAGGGTTAATACAGATATATCTATATATATGATTATAGACTAATGTGAAAATACATTCTGTAACTCGAATAAGTATAGGATATTTATTTATTTCTCATGATACTGAAGTGTTGAAAGACATTTTCTTAGATATATCAGGAAAAATTTTCAGGAGGTCATGGTTTACATTGATTTTCGAAAAGAGCTTTTGGAATTTGTTTTTTCGTCTGACTGGAACATGATTTTTTTAGCTCTTGACTGGGCTTAACTAGACCTCAGAACTTGATGGTAGGGTCGAAAGTAAGTATAACGTGCTAAGCACTACACTTAACCTATATCCCTATGATCTCAGTAGAATTCAGGGAAATCAAGATGTTCACATTCGACTTAGACGAAACTTTTGAAAAATTCCAACAGATCTTTCCCGATCCTGCATTGTGCAAGCCAAAAGTATGGTAAAAATTGGTTTAATGTTTGACCAAATTATAAAGAATAAAAAGAAGTTAAAATTCGGTCGGTGATAATGATATTTATTTATTAAAGATGAGCACTTTCGAGACTCAATGTCTCATCCTCAGAGCCCAGAAATCTCTCGGAAGAGAGTCTAGAAAAGAACACTAGTTGAAATCGCTCAGCTTTAATTAATAAATAGCTTCATCACCAAGCGAAATTTAGCATTTTTTTAAATCCTTCTAATTGTTCAGCTTCGCCCCAGTTCATTAAAAATTTTTTTTGACCAAATTCATTTAAAAAACTGTTGAATGAAGTCATCAATGGCTGAAACTCTTGACAATCGGACACTTATAATCCTCTGTATTAGAGACTTTTTTTTTTTTTTTTTCAACTACTTAGTAGAAACAGAATTATCTTTTATTTTTTGAAATTTTTTAAAAAGCTTTTTTTATTTTTATTTTTTATTCTGTTCCCTCTCATGAATTATTTATAATTTACGTGGGATTAAAAAAACCACAACCAAAATAAAATATTTTTTAAAAAGCGTTGTAAGATTGTAACTTTGTAAATGATCTGGCCTCCTATTTTTAAAGAAATGTCATAACAAAATTGTATGGAATTTTCGGGTGGAGAGGACGATAAAATGGGGAAGGGTTCAGAAGAAAGCCAAATTGAATATTCAATTTAACATTTGTTGATGTGAGTGTAGAACTGAATGGGTGCAATATGTAATTTTATCACATTTATTTTCTGAAAATTGTTTGAAAAACGCGCATTATGGAAGATTTTAAAGAATGTTCTTTGAGGTGTCATATCCTCCCTCTAGTAAAAAATAAAAAATAAATAAAAATATTGGTGCTGACACAGTTCTTTAAAATTCCAAACATCATACCTTATTGTGAATGANATATTTATTTTATTATATTTTTTAACCTACAATGCCCCACTTATCACCATGTTCTTTGTACACATGGCACTGGGTGGGCAAACGTTTTTTTTTTTTTTTTTTAAATAATCCGTAGAGGCTCAAACCCACTCCAGGATTGGGGTAATCCAAACCGGATCCTTTGAGTTAAAACTTTAATTAATTAATATTATTTTTTGTTGGTCGAAATAATGATTTCCCGACGATCCAAATGCAGCTCACGTGTGCACGTGGCGATATGAAATTACTTAATTGCAATTATTCTGAGCATTATACAACATTTATGTACGTTCATGTGTAGTATTCAGAGCGTTCTCACAATCACAATGGCACAAATAGCTTGATTGCTTGCAAGCAGCCCTTGAAGCCATGTCTAATTTTAAAGAAACAATTGACCTATTCAAAAAGGTGAGAATCGCTTGTGAGAAATTCAGAACAGTTTCAATTCAAATTAAATACCCCAGTATGTTGTTACGAACAATTTCTATCGTGTAAAGAAAAATGATTAATTGATTAGGGGCTATCAGAAAGTTATATCTTAAACGATTTGGAAACACGTACACGTAGGATAATTAGGGGTTAGTTGGGGGTAAGAAGATTATGCATGGACTTTAAAAAAATTCCGGCAAAAATTATCTTAACTTTTAACGAATACTGTTTTGGACTTTCTCTTTGCCCTCATCTTTAATTTTTTAATTTTTAAATTCTTTAATTTTTTTAGACAACTATATACAAAATTAAACAGTTCTTTACCAGACATTAAGCCTTCAGTGGGAAACACATATGTTCATTCTACGCCCAAACCACACTATTCTGGCCGTTTTATTTCTTCCTTTTCTAAGACGAATGATGCCTAATTAGGGCTGGGTGTTCTCAGGGGACTTTTGGTTCGCTAGTACATTACACCTAACCAATGGACCCCTCTGCCCTCATAGCAAAGTTTAAAAATCTTACCTCGAAATTTCTTGGTTTTATGGGTCTAAAATCAAAAACTTACCCTTTATTTCATGTGTAGTCTAAACAAACTAAGGCTGAATGTCATTCAGTCGCCACAGCAACACTCAGCGTTGCATGTAAATTCCCTTGTTTACTTCTGACATTAGAGTATTTTTTCAGATCTCCTGGACACTTACATGATATTTTTTTTTTCTTAGTCTCCTATGTCTCCCACTATTTTTCTCCCCAGAAATTCCAGATAAGTCTCATTGACTCAATCGGCTCTTCGAAACTACGCGGGGTATATCTGAAGCCCTCTTCGACATTCTTTATTAATCCTATTCAGGTCACTTATCTCGAAGTGTGTGAATCCTTCACGTACTGTAGGATCAACATAAATTGAAATATTACAAACTAAGCCAAATTGGGTTCTCCAAAGTCTGGGAATTTTAATCCCATCCAAGGGAGGATAGCAAAATACAAGCTTGAGAAATGTCACTGGTGTTTGAACTTAACAATATTGGAGGGCGAAGAGCCCTTCTTACAATTAGCTTAAGTATTTAAACTGTATTATTTTTTTTTCTATTATAATTTCTCTATGTCATAAAATTACAAGTATTGCAAAAGTCAAATGCCAATGTCGATAAAACCACTTCCTGAAGCAACTTGTGGTGACATTGATTTTAACATAACTAACCAAAGAGGTATATTTAGTATTATAAAAATTTTAATTATTGAGGTATTCAAAATGACCGTGGTTATAACAGAGAATGTGGGATGTAGGTGTCGGTCACAGGAGTTAATAAATTTCGAAATATTTGATTCCTTCTTCAGGGCCTACATCTCAACAGAAAATAACACTATATAAATGACCAGTCATATGGTTACAATATAAATAATTATACAAATATATCATACTTATAAGTACTCAAATATTAAAACTATTGTATTTCAAATACTTGTAAGTATGGTAATTTTGAATAAATATTTATTCATAAATAGTTTATGAACTGGTATTTTGTATAGTTCTGTTGTTATGTATGCTCTGAAGAAGGAATTAAATATATTAAATATTCCGAAAATGTCAACTTCCTCTCATTAATTGTTTGAAATTTACTTGGGATAAAAAACCACAACCAAATAAAATATTTATAAATTAAAAATTCAATAAAGTAAATGACGAGAGTCGACAAAATGTATGACAATGTCAGCTACTACGAGTTCAAGACGAAGTTCTTGTCTTTCTCGTAAGTTAGGCTCTCGCTAGTGAAGAGGGAATTGAGTGAGATATCTAGCTGGTCCTTGTGGTGTAACGGTCAGCATACCAGGCCCGGATAGCAGGAGATCCAGGTTCGATTCCTGGCGAGGACAGATAGATTTTTTTATTCTGTTCCCTCTCATTAATTGTTCGAAAATGTCAACGTTTTAGCCTAGATTTTTAACTCCTGTGATCGGAATATAATTCTCTCAATTATTAAGATACCTTCATAAATGCATTTATAATATTATTTTTATTATTGGATCATAAAAATGTCGCCTTTCTTGCCTTTTTTAAAATTTATTTCTGTAAGTCTAAGTAACAAACTCATCTTCAGATTACCAAGTGCTCAAAATAAGATATCCCCAGTCAGATGGAAACATTTCGCACAACAGTGTGTCCATTTTGTTTATGAAGACATCGCCTAGCGAAATTTCGATTTATGATATCGTTATCCGTCCTCATGATGACTTCTCTTCGTACCCCCCTCCTCACATGAAAAAAAATGGTTTTTTTTTTTTCTACTGGAGGGTATATCACTGGGGATAAGTTTAGGTCATCAATTTAAATGGGATTATTCTGCGAAGATTGATACCGTCTAAAATAAAATTTAAAAAATTTGACAGGGAAATTTGCATATTTTGTCTTTTAGCGTGATTTCCTGAATCCTCGATTTTAAACATTAATAATTATCCCTCCAAAAAAAAAAAATCTTACCGACAGGGAGAATGATTTCTCAAATATACTTCAAAAATTGCTTAAGAAGTTATCAAAATATTCTAAAAATTTAAATAATTTTCTGTAAAATATGATAATCTTGACGAAACCAATTTATATAAATATAACGGATGATAACATGTAGAGAACTCGAATTAGCCTAACACGAGAATGAGTGACCTCCAGCGATCCAGATATTTTGACGTGCCTGCATCGTCCATGACACTAAAGTGTTACAAGATAATAGTTTGTGTTGGAGCTGATGAGAGAGACCTAAAATATTCAATTCTGACATTTTTATTCTGCCTAAAAAGAGATGGTTATTGATATATAGATTTTTCTGACTCTTTTTTCCCCACTTTTTTTTGTGGATGCATTAGATCAGATTATTTTATTTTATTATTTATTTTTAATGCAATTAAAAAACGCCCCATCCCCCTCGGGCTGCGTAAACTAAACAAATTTTCCCATATTTCTTTTAAGATGATATAAACAAGAGTAAATCACTTTAGTTTATCTTGAAAAAACGAAAATAAAAAGTAAGACCTGGTAAGCTTTGGCCCAGACTGGAGAAAAAAAACAAAAGAATGAAGAAAACACGTCAGTCATCGTTTTTTTTTTTTTTTTTTTTGGATTTTTAAATCTCTTCCCATGCGATTGCAGAAAAATGTCAAAGAACATGAATGTTAGAAAATTGCGATATGCATATTTTATGTTCTATCAACATTTTCACAACTCAAATGACGGGGATAATATCACGATTAACAATATTGGTCTTCTATTAAAAACCTTCTATACACTCATAACTAACAATAACCCCCCCCCCCTCCCCCTTCCCACCATTTCGACATAAAATAAATTATTTCAATGAAAGGCCTAAATAGCGAATATTGGTTCTTATATTAGGAAATAAGAGGGACCTTCCAAAACTCAAAATTACACTGTTAAATATTTTCTTCAATACGCATTTTTTTTATATAAGTTTTATAGAATAAAAATATTATAGAATTATATTTTGCTTTTATTATATTTTTGTTTACTTTTTATCTCTGACAGTAATGAATATATTGACGATTTTTTTAAGAGTAATCTTTATTTAAAACCGGCTTCCCCTCCTCGATCAATTCCAAACATTAACGAACTCATCAAACGGTTTGTAAAAATAAACTTATATAGTAAATTTAGTTTAATCATACCTTCTATTATACGTCTTCATTGGTTTCTGCAAACCAATGAAGACGGATAATAGAAGGTATGATAGTTCTATATTCATTGGTAGTGAAAATAACCTTTTAGATTATTTACCTGAATTTAGTTTCTGTACTTTAATAGTTTGATAATAGGTTAGAAAATCAACGAATATGGTAGAGAATTTTATATTTCTATTTTTTATAGACCTCCCAAGCGAGTTTAATGGGGCAGAGAGATTTTTTATTTCCGACCTGTCAACAGGACCTCTCATCTGAGTTTATGGGAACTATTAAATAAATGAAAATGAAATATGGTATTTTGGGCTGACAATAACCTATGGCTTTGGTTATATTGATGGCAGTGGAAGTCTAGGGATGAGACAGACAGACTCAGCTGTTATCTTGTCGTTAGACAACCAGTTTCACATTTCCAAAGTCACACTGAACAGAAGCTGCGTGTGGTGGAATATTTTGCTTTTTAGTAATCTATCCACTTTAACTAGATTTTAAAATGTGACATTTCTAAAAATAAATAGACTGTCATCTCTCTTAAAATTTGATGTTGTAATGGAGAATAACGAGAGGGAAACTTGTTTTATTAGCTAATAAATAAACATTATTGTTATAATTTGATCTTACGAGTACAATAGCCAATAATATATCTAATACATTTTATATATAAAGGAAGGATGTCTCCTGCTAACATTCCCACTTGGAATGGATATAGATAACTGTGAGACATTTCTGCTGAATTTTTCTTAATGAAGGATAGTATTTTACAAAAAATATGCTACTTGTATTTACCTGACAAATCAAAATCATGAACACCCTTCTCACAAATTTGATGGTTTACTTTTGAAAAAATGATTCTACAATCAAGAATACCTTGCAAGTTATTTCATCTGAAATACACCCAAGGTTGTGAGGAGCTTGTATTGGTACTGATTTCAACATTACAGAAGCATTTGTTGGATCTGAATGTAAAATATAAAATATGACTTTATTTTTATGTGTATTGAAAGAGTTTATTACTTCAAAATTTAATCTTTGATTCCCTAAATTATCTCTGCATACTATTTTGTATATATAAATATCAGTTACCAAAGAATTATATTGCGAATCCATCCAAATTTCGCGCAAGACAAACAAGTGTAGGTA
The DNA here is from genome assembly GCA_000696205.2 of Oncopeltus fasciatus. Lineage (NCBI taxonomy): Eukaryota > Metazoa > Arthropoda > Insecta > Hemiptera > Lygaeidae > Oncopeltus > Oncopeltus fasciatus. The sequence goes on along the minus strand of KZ808132.1, from coordinate 93,423 downwards.
CAAAATTGGCGCTAAATTTCTATATGCCACCTAAATTTTACAAACGATCATTATCAAACGGTGTCCTGTCTAAAAGCCTATCATTGAGAAATATCTTCCCTAACTTTGTTGACTTTTTGAAAAATTGTATTAATATGACGGTGTTTTATTAAAGTAATTTAATATTAGTAACAAATTGACCAACATTTTGCTACCCTGAAAATGAATTAAATATAAATTGAAACGTCAAAACGGCAGAAATGTGTTAACTATGTTATTTTGTTAACCTTTTGACTGATTGCTAAATCACAGAACATATATATATTTTTTTTTTTATATTCAACCTTTTTTTTCTGGGTAGATGTTGGTATATTTATATATTTGCATTTATTCACTGGAAGTCCTTCTCAAATTGGAAATCTGCCGTACTTCTGCTACCGGATCCAGGACAAAGGTTCCTGCATTGAGAAGATCATCGGTGTCCAAGGTTCAAGGTGACTCTGCTGGAAGCCGCTGGAGAAAGCCCTTTCTCTCCAGCCCTTCCAGACACTTTTCTCCAGACACGTCCTCACTTAGAGAAGGGCACACTCCCACGAGTACTTGAGGAGTGGGGGAAGTGAAATCTCTGAAGGTGAAAATGTCCGTCCGACCCAACTACTTCTTGGTGAACCACTAAAGGCCCTTTAATGAATTTCCTTTCTGTAAACTTGTGGTTCAAATCATCCCTTTGATTGAAGGGTCTATTCCATAAAGGGTATAGATGCATATTCACGTTTTTTGAGAAGCTGTTAATCCATACTGTCTTCATTATTATTGAATATCTTGCATAATATAATTAATTATTTATTTTATCTACCATTCTAATTACTATTTGTTTGCATAAAATTATTAAGTTTATTTTTTTAATAAAGGTACCTGCATGAATAACTTGATTTCCCCTCGGGAAACCACTAATATAATTAATTATTTATTACATCTACCATTCTAATTACTATTTGTTTGCATAAAATTATTAAGTTTATTTTTTTAATAAATTTTATTGCATAAAAAACTAAACTGGAGTATTAATGATTTATGTCGTATAGGTCTGATGATTTTAACTGTACATTTCGAAAACCGATAAATCCAAGTACCAGCTATGTACGATGGAGACCATAGATTTGCATCTAATTGATGATCTTTGCTAACATTGAAAGTGAAGAAAAAGTAATAATTTACTGACTGTAAAACATAAATAATCAGAAAAAAAAGAAAGTGGTCAGAGATTAAGTGAATTACCAATAGGAATACACATCAGGATTCGTTTCGTAAAGAAATGTCTCTTGGACTAATTTATTCTCCGTGAGAAGTTTCAGTGAAACCTGAGTCCTCTGTTTTTAGTTTAACCTGCATTAATTTTTTTCCCTCTTGTCATTTCAACTTGAGATATCCCTAAATTATTCCAGAATTTTTTTTTTCTTCTTTCATGTCATTATTTGTAATTTTTTCTGTGAGTTGTTTTTCATCTTTCCTCATTTCTGGAATATGTATTGCTCTACCTCCTCCCATTTCTACTCGAGGCATCCTAAGGGAGAGTTATGTATTCCTTTAATTTTCTTTTTTTTCTTTCAGCCCTGTGTCATCCTAAAGAAAGATTAGTGTTTCAGAGAGACAAAAAGGCAAGGAGCGGAAGGGAACATTATGATTTCTTTGATCTTCCGGGGGGAAAAGAAGAAATATGAATGGTCTTACCACTAAACAAAATGTATTTATAACCTTAGAAATATATTATTTCTTACCAATCGATCAGTTATAAACTTGAAATTTGCCATAATAATATGCTAAATTTTCTATAATATAGGAACCCAACTTACTTGCTTTGTTTATTAAAATACAGACATTGAAAACCCGTTTCTTCAATGGATATATTATAATAGATATATAGTATATTCCATGGATATGTATTAAATATTCTTTTGTGGAAATGATTATTTAGATACTATAATTGTATTATTATAATTATACCATGCGCATAATTTCTTCCTTATTTATAGGATAGATTTATTATTATAAATATATTATTTCTTACCTATGCTACACTTGG
>KZ808132.1:57788-79900 GCA_000696205.2 Oncopeltus fasciatus | reverse complement strand
TGAAGGTACTTGACGATTTATCGGATTTATGCGGAAGCATATTATCAGAGTTCCGCGAATTCTCCTTTGGGGTATCTCTCATCAGAGGAACTAATATCCCAGCTCAATGGGAGAGACTGGTCAGGATTAGTTCTATATCTAAAGCTGGCTTGGAGATATAGGTATTATTGTCATACCTTCTATTATCTGTCTTCATTGGTTTCTGCAAACCATCTTCTGTTGGCGAGCGCTTTCGGACATTGTCCATCTTCTGGCCGAATACATGTGTTCACTGTCACTGTCTGTATTCAACGTTGAATACACTGAATATCACTGAATGCAGACAGTGACAGTGAATACATGTATTCGGCCACGAAGATGGACAATGTCCGAAAGCGCTCGCCAACAGAAGATGGTTTGCAGAAACCAATGAAGACAGGTAACAGAAGGTATGATAATTACTATTATATTTTTATACTAATAAATTACTTCTGGTTACATTCGCATAAGTGTATGCTTAGTATGAAGAATTTCAATCTATGAGTTAGTAGATAATATATTTTAACGAAAACTATTGACCTATCGGACCCTACAATTATTGATTGCTTTCATATGCTCGATAGCCAAACACATGAATAAATATAGGACTCGGATATGTAAATTTGACTCGAGGCTCCAATACTGCGATGGTGTCCATTCTTCAGATGTAGGACCTCAATCAAAGAAAATCAAGTGGTAACACCCAATACTCTCTGGTATTTCACGGCAGCCTCTTGGAGCTGTGGATGGACATTTATGGGCTTATCCCGCCTGAGGTAGTTCCCAGATTTGGTCATTACCAACTCAACGACCGTATGTGATTAGGGCTTATATTGATATCTAGAATAAATTAATTTTGGAATAGTCCAACATCTGCTGCCCTGGTTTGGCTTCACTTTCTGCAGATTTCTCGCAATGAAGTTTCTTCTATTCTTCCCCGAACATGCATAAGAGATTTATGATTATATAGTGAATTTACGTGCGTCTAGGCACACAAACACATATATTAATCTGTGCATGTGCATTTACATATTCCCTAAGACTATTAATAAATTAATTAACAGCATTTTGTTTCCTTCTAATCTCTTTTTTCTTCTTGAGCACTTTTGTAGTCATCAATCTTTTAAGGATAAATTTTTAAAAAAACTAAGTGGTATATTTTAAAACTCTTATTGGTTAGTTTCAAAGATATGTATATATCTATTGAGATTTTTCCGATGACATGTTTTTTTCTTCTTTATCTTTGTTTATTACATTCTGTTAATAAAATATCCTGCAATTTGATGGTAAGGTATGTACAGAGAAAAAAATATATTGTTACGAACGCCTGGAAGTGGGTCTACCTCAATAGAGATAAGGCCCTGGACCAGTCGGGTCCGGCCTGGACATTCGCAGATATAAAGATTATTCTGGGCCTACCCCGAGACCCTATTCACTTTTCAATATAGCAATCACTAAAAAGTCCTCAAGCTCTCTAGAGCATGTGTTCCCTCCGGTGTTTAGCTGACTCTTTAGTGCCTTATATAAATATTGTTTTTGTTGTGGCATTTAATCCCACTTGAATTTCAAATAATTAATGAAAAGGAATATAATAAAAAATCTATCTGTCCCAGCCAGGACTCGAACCTGGATCTCCTGCTTTCTGGGCTGGTATGCTACCATTGCACCAACGGGACTAGTTATTAAATTCCACGCACTTCTACCGGGAGTCTAATACATCGTCTAATGCTGGAAGGAGCTGACATTGTCAAGCTATTTATCAGACTCTCGTTGTTTACTTTTTATTTACTTTTATAAATATTATTTTTTTTGTGGTATTTAATCCCACATTAATTTTAAACAATAAATGCAAGGGAATAGAATAAAAAATCTATACTCGAACCTGGATAACCTGCTATCCGGGCCGGTGTGCTAACCATTTGCACCACCGAGACTTGCCAGTAACTTATTAAATCAGCACTCCGGCCCGGAAAGCAGTAGATCCGGGTTCGAACCCTGGCTGAGACAGATATATTTTTTATTCTATTCCCTTGTATTTATTGTTCAAAACCTAGTGACTTGTATCTCCTGCTGTCTGACTGCCTGTCTTTTCTCTCTCCTCTATCCTTTCAGATTACAGCTAACTCTAGATCTTCACCTTCCTCCGTGTTTCTGAATTCTCCAGGTCTCTGTCTTTAGCTCACACTCCATCGTCATCTACCTACCTCCCACTCTCTGCGGAGGTGTGGGTGGGGGAAGGGGGGGCTGATAAAAGCAATATTGACTTCCCTCGCAGGGGGCTGCAATTTACGGCAAAGCCCGTGTCAGCTGAAGCCTCACCCGATAACCCTCCCTCGAACTGGGTCATGGCGAGAGACAGCTGTCTCTCCGCCCCTGCCGTGCGTCGAGAAAGTGCCCACTTCTGTCGAAACCCCTTTTAAGAAAGAAAAACTAGACGACTCTACGAGAAAACAAATAGACACCAAATCGGGAATGGCGTACGTGCTCCTCAAGCTTCACTGTTATCGTAAACAGTTATTTATAGTCTTCACTTTCTTTTCCACTTATTCGAAGTAAATATCCCCTCCTATTAAGCCTGTGATAACTAGCGATAGTATCCCTTTTGCTATAACATGTTTGATTAGTTGTGGCAAAATCTTGGAAATCAGAAAGCACATTCCAGAGAGATAGATTTATTTACCAAGGAGAAGTCTTTTAATAAGCCCAAAAAATATATTCTATGCATCAATTTTACTTTACCTCAAGGATCAAACCCCTATTTCAAGCTATGGCATGTTTCTCGTGTATTTCTCATTTTAAAAATTAACTTTTTCTTTTTTACAGTTATTAATTTTTTTTTTAAATAATATTTTTTTATAAATTTAATTCCATATTTTCTTCATTCATATGCATTTCATACTTTGCAATTCATTTTTGAAAGAAGGTAAGAAGTAAATAATCAACTTAAAAAACCCCAACTAAAATCATCTAATAATATTTTTCTATCTTTTAAACTTGAATTCCTGGATTGGAAGAGACTCAGTAAGAGTGAGAGAAAAAGAAAAAATAAAATAGAAAGGGAGAGAGATAAGAAAGGATGTTAAAAGGGAGGGAGGAAAGAGAAAAAAAAGAGAGTCGGAGGGAAGGAGAGCGGAAAGTTTTTATTTATCAGTCAATTTATTTATTGACTTCTTACACTTAGAGCTCATTGGACCCCCCTTTGAGCGCTGACGAAATACAATTACCATATCTCTGAGCACAAAACTAAAGTAAAGATATAAAATTGTAAAAAAAATTGGGTGTGTATGCCTCTGCATATAGTACATTATGATAAATTTCTCTAATATAACTAATAATTCAGAAGCAATTTCAATAAAATGCTAAATCCCTGAAAATTAAATTTTATAGCAATTATAATATTAAGAAACTTAATTTATATAATTATTAANTATAATCTTTGTTTTTAATCTGGCTTGAATCCATTTTTGTTATCATTTTGTTTATGGTTTTTAAGATTTAAAAAAAATTTTTGAATTAGTTAATCTTTAGTAGAGTAACAAATGATTATTTAAAAAAAATGCTTTGTGTTGTTACGAGCTACAGGTTTAATAATAACAGGTGTAACTAATTCTAATCAAACAACGAAAACTATAATACACTACTATTAGATGATTTTAGTTTTGGTTCGGTCAAGGTAGATCCAAAAAAAAAATGTATCTTTTAATAAAGGATTATCTGCCAACGTTTCTGCTTACATTGTAAGCCATCTTCAGGGCTATCATGGAGACGAGAGAGGTCGTCCTGTCCCTAAGTTCACATTTCCATGATTGATGTGGAACTAAAATCATCTAATAATAATATCTACGGTCGAAAATCTCTCCATTTTAACATATTAATACACTACTTTCCTTGTAAAAAACAAAAAAAAACAAGAAAAAACACAAGTACAAATAGCTAAAATAATAAAATAAAATTTTTTTACGGTTGAACGATCATCACTAATCTAATGTATTTAGCATGTATTAGTAGTCTTGGACGAGTGAATCATTATCCAGGTGTCCGAATTTTTAATTTGTTATTACAATTTTTAAATTTCATATTTTTTTTAAATTTCCATTTTTCATTTTTGTTACAGCCATGTCACGTGATATTTTTGGAAGTTCATTATATTTATTTTATTAAATGTCTTATAATCATAATTTTGTTCTATTTAAACAAAAATAATTAAAAAAAAAAAAGTTATAATGATGGTATCTTGAAGGCATAAGATGTTGATTTTACTTTTAATTTAAGAAAATTATAAAGATGTATTTATTGTTCACGTAGGCTTCCACGGTCCACAAACATATTTACCAATTTAAAAGGTTATTTTCACTATCAATGAATATAGAACTATCATACCTTCTGTAATCCGTCTTCCTTGGTTTCTGCAAACCATCTTCTGTTGGTGAGCGTTTTCGGACATTGTCCATCCTCGTGACCGAATACATGTGGTCACTGTCACTGTCTGTATTCAACTCTTTTCAGCATTTGAATACAGACAGTGACAGTGAACACCAACAGAAGATGGTTTGCAGAAACCAATGAAGACGGAGAATAGAAGGTATAATATTCACCAATACTTTTTCCGGGTTCAACCGTGTCTTGAAGTTTTTAGAGCCAAGCTTTCGCACATCGTGTGATGGCTTCTTTAGGGCTGAATGTAGAATGACAATTTAACATTCTCCATTCAGCTCTGAAGAAGTAATCACACGATGTGCGAAATCTTGGCCCTAAAAACTCCAAGACACGGTTGAACCCAGAAGAAGTATTGGTAAAGATGTATTTATTTTTCGGTATATTTCTGACGTTTTTATACCAAAAAAAAAATATACGTTACATGATTAATATATGACATACAAATTATATAATTTATTTTTAATTTTTATATAATTGTTTGAAATCCATGAAAGATGGCAAACGCAATTTCTTTAATAGAAGCTTACTACTTTTTCCACCAGGAAGTTAAGCAATGTCTGGGGGACATCGTATAAAGCTGTGTATTTCTATTTATCAGATTTTAAATTTACGTCATGTGAGCTTTTGAAATCTTGTTTTCAGTGTGATTCTAAGCCATTAAATTTGGTGAATGATTGGTTATTGAATTATCGTTTTATTTAATTAAGTATTTCTTGATAAGAAACTAGTTTACAAGAATGATAGGAATGTATACCAGTGGCAGAATATATATACTAATGCAATTAATGTCCTTTCCAAGATCTTTTATTTATTTATTTATTTTTTTACCCCGTCATTTAGTGGTAAGAGTAGTTGTTAGTAGGGAATTTCCCAGTTAGGCAACCATCCCCCTCCACTGCATGATTACTGACTGATGGTTATTACTGGCGGATGTGTGTTTGCACTCAGTAGGCCGGTATTGACCTTCTGACCTGGGAGCTAATCACGGGCTAATTAGAGAAACGGATCAATAGATTCTGTTCGAGAGAGAGAGAGAGTTAGGCCGTGTGTGACGTCACTGGATCACCTGCGAGGTTATAGAAACCCACCAGCAGTATTCTCCTCTTCCTCTATGTTCTCCCCAGAAGTAGAACACACAATTAATTACTAAGAGTTCGTTCTTATTTAACCTTGAGAGTTATTTCATTGGCCGATATTGTCAGAACAAAATGAATGATACCTTTTATATGTATAAGCTCATTTGAAGAAACCTTGCGTTCTGAGTACGCAAATTTTTGTAATCCAATGCCTTTTTTTCGAAGCTAGGAGTAAGGAAACAATTATCAAGCTTACTTTTGATTGAGGAAGTGATTGATTGATCGTGTGGTGTTTGAGCTCATCTATAGTTGAGGTTAGGAAAGTCAGTTTAGAAAAAAGAAAAAAAAATGTCATTCATTAACTGTTAAATGCCAACGTGTTTCGCCCTGCAATGCTAGCTCTCTTCAGAGCTAATGATAGTGGTAGGGAGTATCTGGTATGGCCAGCCTATAAAATTTCGTTTCTTATCATCATAATTTTTTTAGCTGGGCCATGGCTTCAGCCCTAAGGTTGGCTTGCATCGCAAGGCGAACAGTTGGAATATTTTTAGGAGACAACTTGTTGAACGTCGAGTTTTATGAGGAGAGTCAGGAATTCGGTCTTGGGAGCTGAAGTAGTAAAAACTGTTTCGTTAACAAAAAAGTTTTTTTAATTTTTTTTTTTTTTTTAATTTTTTTTACTATGAGAGCACATTGCAAGATGCACGCTGTGCAGTATGTAATTTCTAAAATAAATAAATTAAGATATAAAAAAAATTTATTTAGCCAACGTTTCTGCCTGAATTTCAGGCCTTCATCAGGGCTGAATATAAAAAGAAAAACTAACAAAAATAATATAAAATATTAGATGTATATGTCTGATTATGACATATTATTATATGGTTATAAATTATTTTTGTATGTTTTTTTCATTTTCAATCCAGATGAAATTTAGACCTAAACTTTGGCTAAAATAAATACTTTTACACAATAAATGCAAGGGAATAGAATACAAAATCTTAACTGTCTCAGCCAGGACTCGAATCTGAATCTTCTGCTAGCCAATTACACAGCGGAGACTAGCCAGATAATTTAAGCCCTGGCTTAGACAGTTAGATTTTTATTCTATTTCCTTGCATTTATTGTATAAAAATAATTTATATGGAATTGAATACCACAACAAATATAATATTTATAAATACTTTTACTTTAAAAATAAGTTTTTATTCTTGAGCTCCCAGTACCGAATTCCTTACTAACCTCTCATCATAAAATAGTTTTATTTTGTAAACTGTTCATTTTTTAGTAACTTTACTACCACAAATACTTTACGCCGCATCGATTTAACATAATTCAACTGGCAGTTTGGTTCGAAGCATCATAAATTGATGGAAACATTGAGTGAGTATGCGGATTTTCAGTATAATCTAAGATTTTAATTATTTTAAATATAATATGAGTTAAAAAATTATTTGAGAGTATTAGTGCAGCAAATATAATTTGTAAAAGCTATTACTTAGTTTATCGGTGGACTGCGTATAGTTACCTCTAGATCTTCCAGGCCGCCGAAGTACGCAAGAAGGCTATAAGGTTGTAGGCTGTCCCTAGAAGAAGAGCAAGCACAGAGAGGAAGGAAAAAAAAAAGAAAGAAGAATTTCAGAGAATGGCTTCTGTCCGCGGGGAAAAACTCTACAATGGCATTGTTTATTCAATCCGTCAACAAACAATAGCCCTATTATCCATTGTCTCTCAGTTGTCATGCTAATCCAAGGGATATATTTATGCTGGAACCATGCGCAGTTCGCTTTGCTGGAGAAACGCATCTAGGCCTCTAAGCTTCTCCAGCAGAGCGAAGAAGCTATTCAGGAGAATAAGACGTTCATACTGCTCAATCCCGCAATCATTCCTCATTGTCCAATCTCCATGTCCACAATTTACTGTTATATTGTATAATTATATTAATTGCACAACTAGTATGGCAATGCGAACAAATATCATGTAAAAATGGATTAAAAAAAAAACCCAGGAAATTCCTATAAACACACAATAAGAAACTCTTGAGTAAAGTGATGATTACACAAATACAGTTTCATGGAATTCAAATAAAAAACGACACTGATAAATGGTATCCAATGAATGATTATATTTCAACTCATCATGCACATAATAATAAAACTGTAATTATGAATTAAATTGTAATAATATAGAAACAAGGTTCTTCCAGAAACAATACTTTTTTTTATTACAGCTGAGTGCTTTTGAGAATCACACAGTTTCGAGAGTGAGAAACAGAATAATTGCAAATTAAATTTTTCAAAAAGTTAGAATAAATTTAAAAAATAATATATTTATAAAAAATTAAAAGAGGGAATAGACTAAAAAATGTATCTGTCCCAGCCAGGACTCGAACCTGGATCTCCTGCTTTCAGGGCCGGTATGCGAAACAATGGTTCACTAAACGATCCAGGTTCGAGTCCTGGCAGGACAGATAGATTTTTTAGTCTATTCCCTCGCAGTAATTGTTTGAAATTTACGTGGGATATTTTACCATAACTAAATTAATATTTATTATATATTTATCTATTATGACCCGAGAGACATATAGCTTCTTTTTTTATTTATTTTTTTGTTGTTTTTTTTAGTCATTGGGAATTAAAGGAATTATTTGCTATTTTAGCAATCCACAGCTATTGGTAAGATGTAGTTTTTTGTGTACTTCAACCAATAGCGACCTTCTTATCCGTATGTATGAGAGGTCCTTGTTAAAGTACAACTTTTGGTTCCAATGAGCAACTGAGAAAGAGTCACCGGTGGGGTATAAAGTATAATAAATCTTTCGTAGAAAATTAAAATTAAAACTAGCTACAAAACTATGTACAATATTAACAATGTATAGAAGTTAAGATGGATTTTTTAGCCGCCTTCTGAGGTACATAAGTGCTTATGGCTAGAAATTAGTGATCTATATACTTGTGAGTCTTTAGGGTGTACATTCATTCTCCCAACTCCCATTAACCTCGGAGGACCTGTGGTTTTTCTATAGGGGTTTACTCAAATTGATGAGTTGTCACCTTTAGACTGACGGATTTCATAAATCTGGTGGGAAAGGATGGTCTTAATTTACAGTCGTGATACGTTAGTCCTCAAGCTTACAAGCCCGCCCTAGTTGGGTAATTTTGTGACAAATAGTTCAGAAAAAGGAAGGGGTACCTGTGATATCAACCCAGTACCTTTAACATCCTAGTCAGGGACACTAGACACCCTATCAAGTGCGTCCTATGTGTTTGTGTGTTTTTGTATCATTTCCAACAGGGAACAGAGGAAATTCTTGAAAAAGTCTTTTTTTCAAAGGAGAAAAGTTATTCAAGGACACCAAGGACACTCAAAATTCCTTTCTACCTGAAGTATTTTACATCGGTTGGGAAAGGACCAGAAGTTTTTTTTTTTTTTTTTTTTTAAGACATCAAAAGAAGGGAGGTGAGGAATGAGGAACATTTCCTGGTCACCTTCGTGCAATAATCGTTTGTATGAACTTTAATGCTCTGTGTCAGAGACCACTCGCAACCATGATGTACGCTTTATGTTAATGGGAAAAGAAGAAACTGTCTAATGGGCTCTTTAGACATGGCGGAAATGAATTGATGTCAAAAACATCTGGTGGGAATCACTCACATCATTTTCCTTAGTCATGATTCCCAGCCTAAATTAATTTCTAACAGCTTAAGTTTACATTCCTTTCGCATTATTATTATGATTATTATTATTATTTTCATATTTATAATTTTTTTTTATTATTATTGGAAAAATAAATATAAATTCATAGCTTTATTTAGAGGTAAAATTTTTGATCGTCAGGATATGGTCTTGACAGTTGAAGCAATAATAACTTATTTGTAAATGTTTTTTTTTTTTTTTGGTAATAACTAACAAAAAATGTTTTTATTTTAACCTGAATTTCAGGTGTTCATCAGGGCTGAATATGTGAAAGAAACATACAAAAATAATATAGAAACACATCTATATGTCATAATCTAACAAAGGTTAATTAAATGAAAATATAAAACTGTGTGTAATCGACTACATATAAGCAACTGGATACTGAACATATTGAAGAGAAAAAAGTTTTTCAAAATATTCTGAGAGTAACATGCTAAATAGGTTGATGTGGAAAGGCCAAAATAAAAACTTTTTTTTAAAATTAGTTTTTAATATCTTCAACTACCGAAACCGAATTCCTGATAATCCTCTCTTCATAAAACTTGACGATCAACAAATTTACCTACAAATTCTACTCTACAATTACTCTGTCCCATAAAGTTTTTTCATAACTCAAATAAAAAAACCCCTGGTATTTTATTTGAATGATTTTTCATAATTAAAATAACAATATAAAATAACAATTATAACAATTTAACCTCATCTGATCCTCCTCCCTCCTTCCATTTAAACCAAAAATGAATTTTTTGAAAGGTATGCAGTAAGAGGCTTAAACATTGAACTCAGTTTCTATATTTCAAAAATCAAAGGTCCCACCTTCCTTTTAAAACAACTTTCTTGGCTATTTTTTTAATGTGCATTTTTTGTGAAATGTTATTCGTTAAAGTTCAAATGAAGAGTTTTTGACCATGAATATAGTAGAGAATTTGTTGGGGCTCGGTCGAGGTTGATCCAAAAAATGCAATTAAAAAAAAAAGTGTGTTTTTAATATCTGCCGACGTTTTGTCTTCAGGGCTATCATAAAGGCGAGCGAGGACTTCAACAATTGACTGGATCAATTGTTCATGACTGATCAACTATTTTTTAGATCCTCCTTGACCGAACCCCAAAGAATTCTCTACTAGTTATTCATTAAAATAAATTTCGATAGAAGAAATTTTCTAAAAAAAAATAATGAAAAAAGATTCTCGAGATGATTTAATTTGTAATTGACTTTCCCCAATGCATATTCAATTTGGATTATTTCGCTTATGTATAATGTATTATTTTAGCCTGTATTCATTTTATTTCAGGACAAATTGAATTTCCAATCATTTGAATATACAGGTATGGCTGTTGTCCATATTAAATTTAAATATTTATATGCCTACACGATAATACTCATGAGATGCGGGATATTGGAAAATTAGTTCTTGTTAGCTCAATCAAAGTGGTCGTTATTTTCAAGGATTCAATTTTCTTTGGGAATTCGAAATAGGGGTCCATTAGCGGATTTATTTCGGACCATATAATAACTGCAATTTCGAGATGGGGGTTCATTATTGGAGAGGTGTGAAGTAATTTCCGTGGTCGTAAATTATTTTTTGGTGTACTCAAATCAAGCGATCGGGGTGGAACATTTCTTCTGAAAACGGATAAGTATTTAAAATTTTACAATTTTATATTTATAAGCGGCTAGGACACTGCACTATTTTTTGCCTAAGCTCCTACGCTCTATACTATTTTACTAAGAACAAATAGTTATTAGTTTTTCTATAAACTGATATGTTTTACACCCAATGAAGGAACGCCCAGCCCTGATTGGGTAATATTCTTTATTGTATAGGGAAAAAAATCCGCTAACTAGAATTGTGTGCTGACCATAAATCTTCTCTAATAAGCCGCAGTGTCCTGCTTTTCTTGTTTCTAGCCATTGACATGCCCATCTCCCGAATTGAAGAAAGTAGCTTAAAAACTTATTCTGGTTTCTTTAAGGTTATTCTGAGGTGCTGGTCATAGATATTTACAAATAATATTTGACAACGTTTCGGAAAAATGTATAAAAATTTCTTCAGGGGATTAGATATAACATTATATGTAGAAAAGGTTGAAATTTAGTCATTAGTTTAAAATATAAAGACCCTTCTTGCCAGCCTCTGAGTGTGAAGTTTAATTTGTATCTATTCATAGTTAAAAATTATTTGTGCTGGTGACTTCATTTATTTCTATACATATTTATTTATTTATTGTTTTAAGTTATTGTATAAGTATATACTGTCTTTATTTGACGTTATTTAAAATTTTTGCTAGCATATATAACCTATGACGAAAACCTCCAAACCTAGGATATTGTTAAATAACACGTTCATCATCAAAGCCATTAGTTCCTTTATTTTTGAAATTGCTGATACTATTCAGGGAGTAGACGAACTTATACATCACGAGAGAAATCTGCTTTTAAGTCCCATTTTAAGTGCTTTTAAGTGGCATTTCTCCAGAGATCACACTTTAGTTTTGATGGATTTCGATAATGTAAAGTCCAGAAATACGAATTGTTAAGAAAACTGTCTCTCACCGGGGCCATTCGCGTGAGGATCATAAGCACAAAGATTGCGTCTCTTGACCGTGTAAAGTGACGTTTCAAGTCAAGTTGTCGCAACTTGACTCGCAAAACCCCAGGAAACGTCACTTTACACGGTCAAGAGACGCAATCTTTGTGCTTATGATCCTCACGCGAATGGCCCCGGCGAGAGACAGAAGGAGGAAGACTGAAGCCAGCCGGACAAGGCTGAAGTCACGGTGGGGCGGAGTGGCCTGGCACACTGGCACAGTCACATCGGAGTCAAGGATCTCGGATCACTGCCATACAGCCTTTACACGGTCAAGAGACGCAATCTTTGTGCTTATGATCCTCACGCGAATGGCCCCGGCGAGAGACAGAAGGAGGAAGACTGAAGCCAGCCGGACAAGGCTGAAGTCACGGTGGGGCGGAGTGGCCTGGCACACTGGCACAGTCACATCGGAGTCAAGGATCTCGGATCACTGCCACACAGCCTTTACCAACCCTCAGCCGTGACAGCCCCTGGGTGAAAGGACCGAAACTAAATGGTATTATTTCTAACTATACTGGAGATATCTGATGAATAGCAGTAAATAATACTCTCCTAAATACAACTGAAAATTATTTCTGTCAGTAATGGGAAAAAAAAACTATAATATAAGAATTTAATGTTTTTAATATGTTCACCTAACTTCCACAATCTCCAAAAATATTCATAAATACTTACTCCGGGCTTAACCGCATCGAAAAATATATTTTTGCCGAGCTTTTGTACATCATTAGATGGCATCCTTAAGACAGAATGTAGAAACTGTAACTATAGTTTTTTGACAATTATATCCTATGTCATATTTAAAAGAAAAACATTAAGAATGTATTTCGATTGTTTGGCGGGACCCCCTTTCTTTTTTAAATACATAATTAATATCCTAACAGCTTATCGGAGATCATTATAAATGAATATTTATGAATTATTTATCAGATATCGAATACACAAGTATGACAATTATAGAGCCTTTTCAAAATTGGGAAAATAAACATATATATGACTTTAGCTAACTTTTATTTTACCCTTCCCCACCTTTAAGATCTAATAATTCATTCACTTCTATCTTTGTTTAATTTTAATAAAACTTACAACAAGTGAGGTAGGTTATAAAATTGACGTGATGAAATAAGCCCTGCTCTACCAAGAGATGAACATAAATGGACTTATGAAACATTTTGTTGACGTAATTAACAATTTGCGTTTTTCAATATTTCTCAGGAAATTTCATGAAATTATTTCTAATCGCCTACATAAAGGTAAAAGAATGAATTAGGACACTTTTACAACAGTGGAATTGTACCACTTTTTAAATAAAGCCCTATATACAACCTTGAATCTGTAAAAATCCATTAGGTATACTCGTTATTTCAACATGGCGTTCACAGTTAAATTAAAGGCTCTTTTGAAGTACCTACCCCTATATATATGAAAATAGTATTGGAATTGATCCAAACTTAAGTAAATGCATATAGTGGGCGATATATTTTTCACTGGGAGTATAATTAATGTATCTTGACTTAACTTTATCCATACATATACATGATTTGAAAGGAAATACCCACCCCACTTAGGTTTTTTTCACCCCTTATGAAGTATTTAGAATTCTTATGTCGTAATATATATATATTTATTTTAGTTTTACCTCTAAGAATAGTGTTTGATATTATATACATGTAAATAAGTACGGGTCACTTGTAAATGCTGTTTTGCTGTATTTATCGCGGCAAATCTCGTCTGTTTTGTTTTTTAAATCTTGTTCGTTTTGAAATCTGTCCTTGACACGTGCGCCTCGGTACTTCATCGCTTATTAGCTATCCATAGCACTATAAAATGTCAGAAATGCTATTATAGTAATGTAATCTTTAAGTTGTAAAATAAACAGTGTAATTAAATTTATTAGTACATTAAAATGTGGATTCTTTAATTTTTTAAATCTAAATATGTCCCATTCTGTTTACCATGACATGACTATTGAAAATTTTTTAAAACCTTTCTTTGAAAAAGCTAAACCAATGATCAATTTTATTTATGTTTGTGTATTTATTTTTTATATTTAGTGAAGGCTTTTGTTTTGTTTTTTTGATAAAATAAATAAATTCGAAATCCGTTCGTTAATAGCCGATATCGCATGAGTAAGAACGGAGTTTTACAGGAAGACCAAAGAGAGAATTGATTGTAAAATATATGACCACTATAACTGGTCGGGAAGGAAGTGTCAACTGACGTAGTTACATTCTTAAATGTCATAAGATGATTTTAGTAGGGGTTCAGTCAAGGTAGATCCAAAAAAATACAAATTTAACAAAAGTGTATTTTTTTGGATCTACCTTGACCGAACCCCAACTAAAATCATCTAATAATAATATCTACGGTCAAAAAACTCTCCATTTGAATAATGGCTAATATTAGATGTCACATCTAATAATAATATCTACGGTCAAAAAACTCTCCATTTGAATATTAAATATCTTCTTTACTAGCGTTTTTCATAAATGTTAGAACAAACTGATATAAATTTTTAGAAAATTACTTTTTGTACTTATTATGTTATATAAGGAATAATATAATAACAACGAATATTTTGGTGAACATAAAATTTCTTTCCTTTAAAAACCCGTCTTCCTCATGGGATTTGAACAAAAAATGAAGTCACCTACAATTTTAAATAAAAAACCTAAATACCGAATTTGTTTCTTATATTTTTTTTAATTTAATAAAAAGTATTTTAAAAAAATACGATAAGGAGAGGTTTTTTATATTATATTAGTGTTATATTTTTGTCAGCGTTTCGGGATGACTTTCAGGTCTTCATCAGGGCATTTGGGGGGAAATAGATTCCTTTTCTACTCTAACTAAATGATGAATGACATCAATCATAACAGGAAAAAAAATCCATTGCAACTACAACAGGGAGTTCGGTGGCATTAGACAACAACAAAATACAATTTTAAAATAAAATAAAATAGTCAACATTAGATGAATTTTGTTGGGGTTCGCTCAAGGTAGTGATCTACCTAGACTACCTTTACCCAACCCCAACAAAAATCATCTAATAATAATACCTACAGGCAAAAAACTCTCTATTTTAAAATAGTTAAAGAATAAAAACTATATTTAAATCACTTAATAAATTATGTACACATACTAAATTTGCTGGGAATGGAAATAAACCCCTTCAAAAGGACCGAAACATTTAAACATGTCAGAGAAAAGATAAAAAACATGATTAAATGAAAGTGGTAGATTAAATTTTAAATTGATTACAACCTGGTTCCAAATTTGGCTGCAAAAAAAAAAAAAANAAAAAAAATATATATATATATATATATATATATATATATATGCTTTCTAACCTATGCATTAGAGCTATAGTTAGCAACTATGCCTAGCAACTTATACCAAACAACTAATTATATATAAATAATTTCTAAAGAAATATATTTTAGCGTCTCTTCTGTAGGATCGGTAAAGATCTGTCAAAATGTTTCAAATTCCTTCTCATGGTACCAACATGAATAGCTTGATTCCCTCTGGGAAGGCATAAAATGTCGTAATATCTGCTTTAACATTGCGAAAATGTTAAAAGAACATAACAGTATATGAAATATTACGCCCGGTACATTTCGTAGCCCGGTTCTCTTGTATCTCACATGTCAAGATTTCTCTAAATTTTTTATGACCCTATAATTCACTCCTTTCATTATATACTAAGGTAAGTTAATAAATAAGTTAATATGTAAGTTAATACCGACCAAGCATACTTTAGTAAATCGCTTAGTTTTGACGCTGTCATACTCTAGGATTTCTTTGTTTTCTAATTCGGTATCTAAAAGTTTTTTTTTTTTTTTATTATTGGAATATTTTGTTCGAAATGGTTTTCGCGGCTTTAATCTCTTCAGGAGTGCCAATTTCCCTCTGAGGATATTCCAGGTTTTCCTGTGCAGCGCGAAGAGACGACAAAGACCCCATTGTTCGTGTCCATCGAGCTGTGTCTTCCTACGGTCATGGGAAGGCCTCGCGCGTCTTCACATCAGCCCCAGGACAACAGCCTACTCCCGCGCCGACTGAATCCTCCCTCGGAACGCTCATGTATGTATGTATGTAGTATAACTATTGTAGGATATGGGGGAAGTAAGTACAGGTAGTTAAAGTAGAACTGTGCCCTTTCAAATTGGAACGCTTAAGAAGGGGGGTTACAGAGAGATAGGATATGATCCTGTGGTAAATTAGAAGTGAGTCCTGCTATGTCCTCCCCTCTTGAGGGAGAATCTTCTTCCGATGAAGCACAGGACATTTGCCGATGTTCCGACGTTGGTCTCTCGTTTGCAGAAGTCTGTGCTACATCTCATAAATAACGTGGGAAAGACTGGACTTCAGTAATATATTTTACAGAAATCATTTTTTAATTAAAATTATTTGTAAACCAGCAGATTTCCGCTTTGCCTCTACCAATGTACTGCAAGACTATGACACTCCATCCCGTTTAGGCCGCGTTCCTCGGCCTGATATCTTCCCTTGGGCTCATAAAGTCAATAAAATATATCACCTGTTAACAATTCCTTCCATATATAAAGTCTCTCCTCACTGACGAAGGGCGAGAAGTCTTCCGAACATTTTACTCCTCGTCATTTTTTTCTTTTTGTGTGTTCACTACATTTTTTCTCCCACCTGTTCTTATTTATTATATATATATATATATANTCTGTTGCGCAAGAAGATCGGCGCGATCGCGTTAAGTAATGCACGTTAATTAGTCCTCCTCATGAGGCTACTCTCAGATGGATCTGAGGCGCATTGTCTGAGGCGGGGGCTTGTTTTCGTTTCGTGCCGACTCTTCGACTTCCTCATCAACTGTAGAAGAATGTTTTCTGTTCATAATGGCCGGAAGAGGATGCCTCGATGCCTTCACACTCCCTCGCCCATGGGGATTCCGCGCCCGCAAATGGGTTCGAGTCTCTCGCTTAGTCATTCATTTCCAACCAAAATAAACACCGCCCGCTTAGGCACCATAAACTTTAACTCCATAACCTAATATTTGATTACCTCTCATTCAACCACTTTTGTTTATGTCAGGAGGCGGAGGTATTTACAGGTAGCCACCCTATTCTAAGCAACCATAGCACTGGAGAAGCTTTTGTTTCGATATAAAAATTTCTCAGAGAGGGACTTGCAGCACTTAGTTTACAAGTTCCAAATAAATTTTTTTTTTAATTTTTTTTTTTTTTACATTAAAAAGTGTAATATACAGAAAGAAAACTACCCCCTCAGGAAAACAATTTGCCATTCTTCAGAGTAAAGTATAAATAAATGTGATAAGAAATTGACTAATTAATTTCAAAAGGAGAGTTTTTTTGACCGTAGATATTATTCTTAGATGATTTTTGTTGGGGTTCGGTCAAGGAAGATGCAAAAAACAAAAATTTAAAAAATGTATTTTTTAATAAAGGATTATCTTTAAACGTTTCGGCTTACATTGTAAGCCATCTTCAGGGCTATAGAAATACAATGTCATGAGAATACAATAATAATTGACAGTAATATAATAGAGAATTGCAATATGCACAATAAGTGATTGTAATTGCAATTACATCATACTCTTGATATCACATTATATAATTGCAATTCTCTATTATATTATTGTCAATTATTATTGTATTCTCAAGACATTGTATTTCTACAGCCCTGAAGATGACTTACAATGTAAGCCGAAACGTCGACAGATAATCCTTTATTAAAAAAATACATTTTTTTAAATTTTTGTTTTTTGGATCTACCTTGACCGTACCCCAAATAAAATCATCTAAGACTAATTAATTTCTACTTCTCTGAGAGGAAGCGTCACTTGTGTCCCCGAAAATTGTTTATCCTTTCTTAATATTATAATATTATTATTAATCTAGCTTTTATCTATCTATATATAAATAGATAGATAAAAGCTAGATTAATAATAATATTATAATATACAGAAAGGATAAACTATAAAAATATACCTCAAAGGTGTTGCATATTCTATGAACATATGCCAATTAGCCTTACCTTTTGTATATTATACGTTGGTAACAACGTCTTTCCATCGAAGTTGTGGTCTCCCTCTACTCCCTTGGTGGTCCACAGCTCTGCCAAAAACAGCTCTCTTAACTGTTCTTCAGGCATTCTTGCCTCTTGACCGTTGATTTCTTCTTCTTCTTCCAAAAGGTTTTCCAATGTCTTCCCTGGTCGTTCCCATCACAAACGCCTCGGAAGATCCGCCATCACATATATATAGTCTTGTAGTAGATTTATTGTGTTAGTTGTAGTCTATATTACTTGATGGCAGTGATGCCACCGATTCAAGAGGATAATATTTTTTCAAATTACAATATATAACAAACTTCTCTTCCAAACTGGTACTGACTCCGAGCCTAGAGGTTTATTCTAATTCCCAGTGAAACCCTGGGCCTTCCGTAAGAACTGTCCATTCATAACACACCCCTTTGGGGGTAGTGAAAGAGACGCTGGGAGAATGCGCCCTTCGTTTACCTTTGAAGTGACTGCACCCTTAGTAACCGATTTTCAAAGGGCCCCAGCGCCGAACCACCCTTAACCTTTAAATCCCTCCCGGGAGCCTTGTTTTTATTTCCAGCTCCTATAGGTGTCCCCGCCTCTCACCTGCCCGAATATAATTAACCACCGAAACCAGATCCTCAGGCCGTGGGGGTTAACTCGGCGGTGTTGACAACGTCTGTTCACTTTTTGTCCTGTCGGAGAGATGTTTTGACCTCTGGGGGGGCTGAAGATGTCCGGGGGCATAACACTCCTTTGGGAATATGATCCCTGATACATTCATATCTTAAATCTTTTCACCACTCACCTACCCCAATGAAACAGGCGCAGGGTAGGGCTAATTGTGTGGTCCTTCATATCAGCCGTTCATATGATAGTAATTCACCTATCTCATTTAGAAAGAAATGAATTGTACATTTATTAATATGATTTTAATAAAAACGTACATCTTACAAGAGCTTTGGAAATAGAAAATTTCTCTTTTATTATTAAATATTTTCCATGCATCCCAATCCTTTAGTTCAAACTCCATCCAGTATTACCCATCCTCATAACCCACCACGCCTCCTGAACAGGAAATAGCCGCGTGACCTCCTCATTGCCAACACTTCTTAAAAAAGAAATAATATGAAGAGAAAAAAAAAACAACCTGTGTATTGTAAATAAAGATTAAGGAGTTCTGCCATTGGGCAGCTTCTCCATCAAGCGAAGTACATACTAATTTAAATATTTATGTATTACAGGTTTTTTTTATTTGTTGTATACTTTTTTATATTAATTTGTATTGTATATTATTATTTTATTTGTACATATTTATTACATATTTTTAGAGCACATTGCAAGATGCACGCTGTGCAAGATGTTATTCATGAATAAAGTGTTTTAAAAAAAAATTATTAAATATAGACAAAAATTAAAGTGAAAGATAAAATTGAAATTAAGTTTTTTTAATTATCAAGCGACGTTTCGGCTTACATTTTAGACCATCTTCAGGACTGATGAAATACAGTGTCACAAGAAAAACATTTAAAAAAAATATTAAATGATTTACATCATTATTACATGAAATTGCCGTAACTTAAAGTAATGTGATATCCAAAGCTGTGGAAAAACAATAATAAATGCGTAATTTGTTACTGGGTAATTTTATGTAAAAATATTTTAGGTGGGCTCACTTATTTTTAAAATACAAAAACCAATTCCTAAATAAATATTAATTTAGTTGTGGTTTATTATCCCACGTAAATTTTAAACAATCAATGTGAGGGAATAGAATAAAAAATCTATCCGTCCCAGCCAGGAATCGAACCTGGGCGCTAGTGTGTTTGGAGTTTAATGAGTTATCTAGCTCGTCCCTGTGGTGTAATGAAAGCATACCGGCCCGGAAAGCATGATATCCAGGTTCTAGTCCTGGCTGGGACAGATAGATTTTTTTATTCTATTCTCTCTCATTAATTGTTTAAAAACCAATTACGGTATTTACGCTTTACATTCACAAAATGTAACTACTGAGTACTTCCCCCACTCCAATTTTAACCAGCCCGCAGGGAGAAAATTATAGCAGTTACACTGTTGTTCACTACGACTTTTAAATTAAATTTTCTTATTTTCTCTTATTTATATCCATCTTTAATGAAATCTACTAATATTACCCAGATTTAACGTGACGGACTATTATTATATTACCAATACTTCTTTTGGGTTCAACACCCTTGGTACCTTCTTCTAGGTAAGACACGCTTGGATTTTTTAGGTGCCAAGCTTTCGCACATCGTGAGATGGCTTCGTCAGGGCTGAATGGAGGTTGAACCAGGAAGAAGTATTGGTATTATTATTTTCTTTATTCTTGTTAAAAAATTTTATTTTTCAGTATATGTTTGGCTACAACATTTTCTTTGACTCGTAGGAAAAAAAGGTATTTACTGTTTGAATTTAGATAAATCAGGGTTTAGTTATTGAATAAGGTTATGTGAGATGTGTCATGGCCATGGGCACAAGCTCCCCATTATGCAGCCTAATTATGTTATTGAAATGTTAAGCTGGCCTCAGTAAACCCATTATCTCCATGGTGCAGGGGGTGGATTGTCCCCCGGGAAGATGACGTCATGCGCCCCAACCCCTACCGTCAGGGCCACAAAGGGGAGATCCAGTCTTTCATCTACGCCATTATCAGCTGTACCCCACTCAGATGAAACCTTTACTTTTCCTAGGCGTAGTGTGCCTCTGTGCCTAAACTTAGCGCATAATCAGAATATTAGTAAATCGTATATTTAGATGCATATTAGATAAATATCTGGCTTCACAAAGTATTTATATTCAGTAAGGACTTGCTTCTTCCTGAGATAATTTGTAATAAACCATGATTTAGTCAAAAATGCATTTATAAAG
Organism: Oncopeltus fasciatus; assembly: GCA_000696205.2. NCBI lineage: Eukaryota > Metazoa > Arthropoda > Insecta > Hemiptera > Lygaeidae > Oncopeltus > Oncopeltus fasciatus. The sequence goes on along the minus strand of KZ808132.1, from coordinate 59,154 downwards.
CAGTTAAGAGTGTCATGGCGTATGGACTGGAAACGAAGCTTGTTCAACAACCTTTTGACACTCTAGCCAATGGAACTAAAACAGAATTTCAGATTAAAAAAACATTTCAGCAGTTATTTTTAATCCATTTTCCTTTTATTTCACAATCGACCTTAAAAAGGCACTTATCAATTATGCTAAATTGTAGGAGATGATAAGAATTACAGATCTTTAAAAAAAAAAATTTTTTTTTGTATGTTTTTGACCAAATTAGACAAGGCAGATCCTTTACAACTGGATACTTCTAAATATTTCATGGCAATAATGATAAGGCATTCAATAAAACAGATGGAGGATTTTGAGTGGTGTGTGGGATCTAGGTATACGTATACCTTTGCTGGCCTCAAGCCGAATTTTATGAGTTTGATCTAAAAAATCTAACGACTTTAATTAAGGATTATAAATTTTAAAATCTTTCCTATGTCCAAACTCTAATATCACTTTTTTTTGTGTGTCTGTGTTTATTTTACTCATTTCTGAAAACCGTAAATAAATGTCATATGCCATATTTTTTCCATTCTAAATAATCATATTATTTTTACAAAACTTTTTCCTGTTCTCAATATATGTCTGCCTAAAGAGCTAACCTTGTGTATTTATTCTTTTGGTAGCTTTCCCCTAAAGAAATCAAGCTANTCTTTTTTTAATTTATATTTTTTTTTGGATCTACTTTGACCGAACCCCAACAAAAATCATCTAATAATTCAGTATTTTAGAATACTGCATAATTTTCTTTGCAATCTCTTTGCAGAATTTAATTGTCTCTGAAATCAGATGAGGGAGTTAGAAGGAGGGGTTCAGAGGGAGAGATAAATATTTATAATATGAATTTCTTTATTGTTCTTTGGGTTAAAAAAAAATAATAAAAAAAATGTATAGGGCATAATATATGTGCAATGTAATTTTCTAGGGATTATGTTCAATAACATTTATACCAAAAACGCTTGTTAAGGAAAATACATTTACTAATGTAACTGCGATGGGTGAGCCCTTCCCCCACTCTTCTTCCCAGTCAGTCTAGAGCAAATCTTATTGGTCCCTTAAGGGAGGAACCCCTTCGGTTGATGATACTTTGTTGTATATACTAAGATGATTTTAGTTGGGGTTCGGTCAAGGTAGATCCAAAAACACAAATTTAAAAAAATGTATTTTTTAATAAAGGATTATCTGCCAACGTTTCGGCTTACATTGTAAGCCATCTTCAGGGCTGTAGAAATACAATGTCATGAGAATACAATAATAATTGAAATTAGTATAATAGAGAATTGCAATAATATAATGTGATATCAAGAGTATGAATGTAGAAAGCTATGTAAGAAAATTTAAA